>CAHIKZ030002103.1:72500-117500 GCA_903632075.3 Acanthosepion pharaonis | reverse complement strand
TCACCCATCGAAGAAGTCTGTTGTTTATTTCGACCCGAAACTTCTAGTGACATGAGAGCAACAACGCTGATGACGCATCTAGATTCAGCACTTAAAGGTGTATTTTAATAATAATGTTATATATTTAAAAAAACATGATTATGAATTTAACAATTTTCTTTTAATTCTTTAACATTTTTATAATAAGGTATGTTGGCTAAAGAAAGTAATTATTTCAGGAATGGAAAGATTTGAAAAATATAGATTACATATAAAAATAGTAATAATAATGGCTGCTAGTTACCAAGTATACCCATCTACCAGGGTGACTAGCTAATCCTTGTTACTGATGCCATCTCTGGCACATTTGTGTTTTGTCAATATCTAAAGAACTAACTTGTGGTTTATACTGTAACTATGCTTAGTAGGCCTTAATTACAGTTTCTGAAAGAAAATGCTTAATCTGGTGCGGTCATCAATCCAGCATACCCAAATCCTTGGTCATGCAGATTTGTAACTTTGTCCTAGTACAATCATCAACAACTATTAAAGCCAAATGGTTTGGACATTAGCATTCTGACCAAGTAACTCATTGTGATATTTCAATCTAATGTTTTCCTTGGACATGAAGTAGAACAATTATACATTTGTTAAGACTGCTGCTAAGAAAGTTGGTTCATCATGTCATTGTGTTAGACAACTCTTCTTACCAGATTTCTATCTTGGACCTTTACCATTCTTTCATGTATTGAACATTGCCACCTCATCTAGTCTCTGGTATTTCTGTTATGTATTTAGAGATTCTTGATAAAATCCAAAGAATCTCCAATGTTATTGGTCCAGACCTGCTATCTTTGATTCAGTCACTTTCCCATTGCCATAATATAGCTTCCTTTTGCCTTTTCTATAAATATCTTCACGGTAATTCTTCTGATGAGCTTTCCTCCTTGGTATCTCAACTAAATTGGCAGCTCGGTCTCATTTTACAGTTGAAATTACTACATGTAACCCTACTACATTCTATGCTAACATTCTCTCACTTCTGGAACTCTTATTGCTTTTCTGTCAAGTACAATGTTCAAAAGTTTAAATGCAGTGTCAATCGTCATCAGTCTCCTTGAATCTGGTTGTGTTATTGTGCTCACATTTTCTACTTTGTTTGAGGCAAAATGGTAAAAACAAGACAATGGGACCCAATTTGAAATCCCACCTTGGCTGATCTGTCAAGGTGACTTCTTCAAAATCTCCATCTTGGAACGTTATCACAGAATGCAGCAACACTCAGAATAGCCTGAAAACCATACCATGGGTTCACGCAAGTTTTGAGTAAAACTGGATATACCTTGAAAACCAGCATTCAAAACCTGGTTTTGCCTGAGCTGGAACCACTGCAAACTATACAACTACATTTAGTCTATTTACAAGCTATGCATAAGAATGACAAAAAAAAAAATCAAAAGGAATCTAGATTGCAAGTGATCAATTCATTTGAAATAACTGAGGATCCAGATAACCTCAAACAAAAACAGTTAGGCTCAATAACACTATTTTAAATATTTTGAGGATTTAGGGGAGATAAATAGAATTGGCAATAACCAAAAATAGCAATAAATCAATTTAGTTAATTTGCAATTGAAAACGCTCAAGTTGTAAATGGAAGAATTTGTGCAGGTCAGAAAATCTAATGGCTGCTGCAATTCAACATTTATGAAAACAAAAATCAGCAAATTATGCTCCTCAGCATTCAGATGTAAGAGTTTATACACACTTGAAATGCCCATGATTGATCAAAATTTGCATGGCCTGTAGAGTTCTCTGCAAAGAGCTAGAAACATGTCATTTTTAATTTTTTTTTTTATTATTTATTTCTTAATTATTTTTGGCAGAGAGCATATGCAACCTACAGTTTGTTCAAGGCAAGTTACTTTCATTGCTACACAGGTTTTAAAAGTTACATTTGCATCAAGACATGTTCTGAATTAAAAAACATAAGTCTTGGGGGTAAAAAAAAGACGCCAAGCATTTAAACGAGATTCTAAAATAGAATAATTTAAAACCACTTACCAAGATAAAGTTCCAAAAAGCCAACTAAAGAAAAAGTTTTGATCCCAAATTAATACAAGACCTTTTTTTTTTGACCAGTTGAGGTAAAATTTGGAAGACTTACCTGAAAGAAAATAAAAAATGATTTCAGATTTCTTTAACAAAAAACACATTACCAAACAAAAATGTGAGTAACATAATTAGCTTTAAGTTAACATTAGCATAATAAATAAAAAGGTAAGCGTAGACATAATAAATGTAGACATTAGCTGCTTTGAAATGACTTCCCTTGTATAAACATGTTTGTAAGTTTAACTGTCTTAATATTCAAAAGGATCTGAAATAACTTTTAAACAAAAGCATTTATTTTGATATATGGAAAGTTGATTCTCTGCTGTGTTTTTTTTATGTGGCATATTTGCATTAATTTTCACTTTTAGGTTTTTTTTTTCATTTCAAAAAGGAAGTCAATGCAACTCAAAAACACTGCATTTTTATCAGCAGCTTTCCAAATTCATAATAAAAGTAAAAAAAAAAAAAAAAAAAAAAAACAAAACAATTGATATAATGATGTGCTTATTATAATTCATGAATAAAAATTGTTTTTGCTATTTATGGTGAATTTTTTGTTATAAATATTTTTAGGGGCTGAATTAAAAAATTAGGATTTCTCTCCTTCACATAACATTTTTATTGTAAAATGCTTAATTTTCACTAAAAGTTTACACAATACATATGGTTATTTCAGTGATAGATTTGCTTTCTACAGTTTATGAACTTGTTATTTAAAGCCAGAAAATATTTTTAGATTGTAAGATTTTTTTTTTTGATAATGTTTTTAGGGATTACTAATTAACTCATAGCTGGGGGCAGAAGTGGTGGACTCGTACCTTTCCCAAAGTTATTTGTGCCTAAGTGAATATAACAAACCAAATGGGAATTATCATTTGGATGTATGATTAATAATTCTGAGCTATTATCACTACACCAATCACACATCCAGGATTACACGGATCAAGAGATACCTGAGGAAGGTCTGGAAGGCACTACAACTGAAAACTAGTAAAAATGAGTATATTAATCTGACCATAAAAAATGTAAATAACTCATCACAGAAATTTAGATACAGATAGAAGATGAAAGTGGAATATGCCATTTCTTCATTCCAAATTCTAAGTATTTGGATCATGAAGCAGTTGTTTCTGTCAATATAGAAAAATGCATTAAATTCTTAAGGTTCTTTGTATCATGTCTGCAGAATAATTGTAAAAACAGCACAAAACCAGGATTCAAGAAATGACTAGCATTTCTGTTGAACAAGTCCATAACTTTTTGAAAATCCTTTTAATAGATGCCATTATTTTAAAAATCTCAAACTCAGCTTTTTGGAAAGTGACTGCAAAGGCAGCAGCAATTGTCAAATCAATTCTCCTGTTCTGGCATGTGCATTTAGCCACTTTGTCAGTTTATTTTTCTATTTGAACTGACCTACTTATTTAAATCCAATCACCAAATGAAGCCATTATTAGTGGTTAATTTACAATATTCATCCATGTAAAGTCTCAAGTATCCATTTTCATCTTGTAAACTATTTGAATTGCTCTTAATGTGACAATCACAGAAACAGTTACCAATATTCCAATGTAATCAGCACCATTTGTAAATATAGAATCAATCAGAATCAAGTTTTTATCAATGACATTCCCTACTATTTCAGTGAAAGAACTGATTGCATTCAATCATTTTCAGTGCTTGATAAGAGCCATTTACAGTTTATCTCTTAATATATCAGTGCACAATTTATTATTTAATGTTTCAGGTTCTAGACTTTGGCCAGATATTTTTCAATCTTTAGCCCAACCCCTTCTAGAAAGAAGCAGTAGCTTTGCTATGAATGCTAATCTTTAGATGAATATGAACAGACTGCTAACAACAAAGGCACAAAATGTGATTGATGCCTCTAGAGTCCAAGAAAGTAGTGAGCCAAAAATCACAAATCAGAATTCCTTTTCTATAAAGTGGGAAATTAAACTTTGAAATCTTGTTGAAAAACAATCTGAAATAATTTTTTTTTTAGCTCTTTTTTGGCAAAGATATTCATTCATGATGACACAATGGCTGCTTTTGATATATTCAATGGAAATAAATTTTCAATCCTTTTCTGAATTTTTGAAAATATATATATATATATATATATATATATATATATATATATATATATATTAGTTATATAGTTTGCTCAGACTTATCCAGCTTTCCATTGATATCTTCACAATGCTTCTGTTATTGTACACTGGCTTTCTTCAGGTGCCAGGGATCTCAAATCAAACACTATTCAATCCTCAGGGATTGATTGTTCTCATTCCACTGTCCATGCTAGAAGAGATGCTCTCTAATAACAGACTGAACACCTGATCGCCCAGTATCTATATTCACTTAACTAATGCTTTTATCCAGAAGACAATATATCTGAGCTGTTAATCAGTCACATTCATTGAAGTAAAATAGAACTTTTCTCCTTGAAGACTTACTAAACTGTTTATTTTTAGTCAAATCTTTTAAAACTAATAACTCAAACTCAACTGGAAATAAGATGGTTACATTTTTGTCAAATAGTAAGAATATAGCATATATACGCTAGTATAGTGTGAGTTTTTATACAAAAACATAGGGGGTCAAACTATACATAGGTAATTTTTTTTTTTTTTTTTTTTTTTTTTTTTTTTTTAAAGAGGTTAAAAATCTTGCATTTTTGGTGACTGGTTGTACAATACACAGGTTTATTTTGTCTGAAAGACTTAAAATTCATGCATAAAAAAAAAAAAAAAAAAATAAAAATCAAGGGTTGCCCTATATATGTCAGCTTGTACTCAAGCTGATACAGTACTTTTTTTTCTTTTTTATATTAAATATCAAAATTGCTAAACTATTTCATAGAATAATCCATTTGGACATATTGGAAAATTATTGCCACTTTAATCACTACAATTTTGACATTTTTATTTTTTGTTTTTCCGAAGACAATCTCACTTTCATATTTTTGCCATTGCCTTATTCATTTCTCTTTTCTTTTAGTCAGAAAACATTTGCTGTTTTGACTTGTAATCCAAGTATGCTTGTGAGTTCAATCCCAACTGTATACTTCATAAATGCAAGCCAAAAGACATCTATTTGTGGTGGGTAATTATACTGGGATTTAGCCAGGAAGACTTGCAAACAAAAAAACTCAAAACGCAGAATATTTAGTAAGTCCATTGGTAAATATAGTCATTCTTTGTTTGACCTTGATGCCACAATGACTACTTTTGGAATGTGTATATTGGATGAAATGTTATATTTTGAAATCTTTTACTGAGACATTGGCCATAGCCCAGAGTCCCAGGATTAGAGGAAAATAGTACTTTGTTACTAAACATTTCTGAGGATTCATGACTAACTAAAAGAGAAAATCATTTGGAACTAAGATTTGCCTACCAAAAGAGACTAAGCTTTCACTCAACAATATCCCCATAGCTTTATTATTTACTAATAAGCTAAGTAGCATGCTTAACACTATTTCCTGCTATATAAGGTGAACTTTTTTCCCCAAAAAATACTTCTCCAAAAATCACCTTGTATCTTATATGGGGAATGGTGGGATTCTGTCTGAATTTCTAATATGAAGAGTTATGATTATTTACATTCAGTTTCCTCATGTTTGTTGTAATTACAATATATCAGTCATTGAGCATTCTAAGAGACACCTGAGGAAGGCTGGAGAGCACAACAGATGAAACATTATGGTATAAACAAGAAATAGGAGGAAATTAGTTTGAATAATATATGTAATTGTTGGGCTACTGGCACAAGACTAAACACCTCTTGATAAAAAATTCCAGATAACCATAAAATAACAGGATTTAAGAAATTAATATTTTTTTTATCTGGCTTTTTTTTTTTTTTTTTTTTTTATTTCTATAAACATTATATTAGTGGGTATACTTGAGATGTCAGTTGTCAGTTATCACCTGTTAATTCCACTCTCCAAGTTTTCCACTGCCTTAACCGGGTGTTGAACTCACACTCTTTGGGTCCTGTCACTGGATCTAACTACCACCTTTATCCACTGTGCCATGTCTCCTTGAGGAGATAACTGACATCCATTAAACATGGCATGTGGAACTAGAACAGTCTACCCCAGTGAGCAAAATAAAGGGTTCAGTTCGATATTCCAACTACCTGAAGAAGACTAGCATACAACGGCCGAAACGTAATAAATATGGCAACAAAGATGAGGACAATAGTCCAAATAATGTAAATAGTGTACATGATACCTCATCTCAGAAATATAGACAGACATTTATGATGTTTCAGGTGTTGCACACTCCAGCCTTCTTCAAGTGATATTGGAATTTCAAACTGAATCCTTTATTTAGTCCATAGTGGTAGACTGTTCTAATTCCAACTTTTGGATATGTTTTTTGGGGTTTTTTTAGTTAATTCCCCTTGTTAACTCTCCAAGTTCTGTTCTCTCCACTGAGACCAAGGATTGAACTCTCAACTCTTTTGGTAAAGTTATTTTGGTTTCAGTTCAAAATTCCAACAAATATCACCTGAAGAAGGTAGGAGGCTGAAATATTGTGAATGTGAAAATAAAGATGAGGACAACAGTCCGAACAGTGTAAAAAGTTACCATACCTCATCTGAGAAATATAGGCAAATGTAATGGAGTTAAGTATCATTCTGGCATAATGGTCATTTTCAACAAAGCCAATCCCACCAGTTCATTTTGACTAAAGTCAGTCATTTGGTAAGGAAAAAGTTGAATTGACAGTTTTATTTCTGAATGTCCTGGCACTGTGGAAATGTTGGAGCTGATCCAGAATTATAATCCAAAAGGTGAATATAAATAACAAGGTAAAATTTCTCAGCCTAGTAATTTTATTCTCTTAATTTTGTTTTGTGGAGCAAAGCAAATGCTAGGCAATGACATCCTCTTTTCACAAAAACTAGATATTTGTGTTGTAATGAACTACTGACATCGGTTTCTCCAGGATTCTGTGACTTATTGCATATAATTCTTGTCATATTACATTAAGCGTTCCAGGGATAAAGTTTTGGGATCAATGTTGGCATCAGTTTGACAAAGGGTGATTACTTTTAGGGTTTGTTGTTAAAAGACAATATCCATTTATCATCTGTAACAGTCAAGTGGCGCTGGCTGTGGGGTGGAGGAGAAATTTTTTTTTTTTTTTTTTAGATTGTTGCAGATGTTTGAAGGATGAACTATTTTCTACTGACAGTTGATGCAGAAGCTGAATTCCATCCTTTGATGTTTTTCAATTTGTTAGTGAAGGTTTGTATAAAGCATCACATCAAATGACTTTTAGCAAAATGCCTGGTGCTTTAGTAAGGAACTACTTCAACAGATGCCTTCAAAAGATTATCTGAAAGGATTGTCTCAAGAAAAGTAATTGTTTCTGATGAGCTTAACAAGTCTGAGGAAATGGATAGTAGAATAAAGAGTGGTAAAAGATCAATATTTAGAGAAACAAAGGACAGGAAGTTGTGGAGAGCCATGATCTCTTACCTCCTGAAAGAAAAACTATTGCTAGTATTTCCACACACACGTTTCCCTTACACCAGGGTTTTTGATAAGGAGGGTGGCTAGACACTCAGCAGTATTAAAAAATAAGACCTGTCAAGTGGGATGGAGTCCTTTCATGAGATCAGCCATCTAACACCAGTGCAGGAGTGGGGAGGATGTAAAAATGCCTGCGTTGGTGTCCAAGCATGTGGCAATCTCACTGGGAGTATTGGACCACTTAGTCTTCGTTAAGTTATTCAACTAGGAGAAAGAAAACTGATGTAACATCTGGGCCTTGACAGCCAATGAGGTTGACTAGTTCTTTTCACGTATATGCTGTTATTTGCTAAGAGATTGGGATTTAATGAGTGTAACATTTTTTTTAAACTTGAATGTCATGCACAGGTATTGCAAGTCACATGTATGTATATATTTTTATAATAAATGTGAATGTCATGGTGTCATACTTTTTCAACGTTACTTCTAGATGCCATCCTTAGCCCAACATATTACAGAATCAGGCTGTTTCCATGAGTAAATTAAATACAATCTGGGCCCCACAACCCTGAAGTTTTGGATTCCCAAGTTTTCATTACCGCAATTGTTTTCAATTTTTTTTTTTACATGATTTTTTGTGACAAATTTTTTTGTATAACAATTTTTATAACTTGGAAATAAATTTGCGAATAATCAAAATTAATTCTGAAATCCAGCGAAAGTCACCCATGAAATGAAGATAATTGTTTGTACAGAAAATAAGGACCTACATACATCAAATCGTCTTTAAATTAAGTGGCAGCAGAAGAATTATTGTTGAACTTTTAAGCCTGAATATTGATGCAATACTGAAATGCAGCAATCAATTTTGAGTTCTTCTGTAGCTTATTGTTACTTTATCTGATCTACTCCTCCCTATCTATTGTGATGAAGGCCCAATCAAGAGACCTGTGCAAGAGCTAGTTTAAATGCTGCCCGATAAGGCAGCTTTTAAGCTATGATTATCATGGAAGGAGTTGGGAAAGGCTTTTGTCCAGCAGTGAACTTACAATGACTTGATTATTTTCTAAACAACCAAAGACTAAAAAATTATTTTTCTAAAATTTCAATTTCTGCTTTCAGGAGATATTCACACAGGTTTAAACTCAAGCTAATAACATTTTCCACTGATATGAAATGGAAAGAGTATATTGAATCAATCACCGAGTTTGCAGCTAGGAAAGTTGGTTCACTGTGTCAAGCTAGAAAATTTTTCTCACCTGAATCTATCTTACATATTTATAAGACTATGATTTATCCAGGCTTTGAATATTGTTGCCATCTGGTCTAGTGCTCCCGTTATATATTTAGAGATTCTTGATAAAATCCAAGGAAGAATCTGCAATTTTAGAGGTCATGACATCTCAGCTTCAGTTACTTTCACACCACTTCCTTCTGCCTTTTCTCTAAATACTTTCAAGGTAATTATTCAGATAAACTTTCCTCTATGGTATCTAGACTTTATGCACAGTTCTAGATTGGTGGCACAGTCTCCTCACTTTGCAGTTGAAATGAATAGATGTAATCGTAAGTTTTATGCTAAGAGTTTCTTCTATCAAACTTCTTGCTTGTGGAGCTCTCTTCTGGCTTCATGCTTCTATGTCAACTTTATTGTCTTCTCTCCTTAATAGTATATTATTCTTATTCTCTAACACTTAGTAACTCCTTGCATCTTAGTGGCTTTATTGCCTTGCTTGGTGTGAAATGATAAAAAAAAAAAAAAAAAAAATTTATATTTACATGACTAATGAAAACTGGAAAATGTATACAAATCATAAATGACTACTGTAGAATAGTTGATTGAAAGAGGACCAAATTATTTTACAAAGCTGTTGGTTGGCTCAACCCTCTATCAGCGATTCCTATCAGAGGAACAGATAATGTCTTAAGAATCAGTCTTTTCCTGACAATACAATCAAAGAAAATTGGAACCATCCTACACAGAAATTGAGTTGGCCCACTGAAGTGGGCCTCAAAGGTGCTTAACTCTTTTCAACTCAGCATGAATGGTCAGAAGATGCCAGAATTTGTTTAAGATCCAAACATGTAACTACCAGATGATCTGCTTAACAGAAACTATCAGTACTAAATCAAGTTCTTATCTTTTTACCAAAGTTAACTCCAAACAAAATTGTAAAAGGATTTTTCTTAGACTTTCTTTATTGATTCTATACATTGTTCACAAAGCTTTTGATTCTACATTTACCGATTTCACAATTATTTACAGTTGTGGCTTTTGTAGTTTCCTTGTTTGTCAATAACATCAGGCATAGCTAAATGGTTACAATACTCTATGGGTGACCGAAAGGTTCTAACAAGCATCAAGATTTTTATAGATTTCTTCAAATACACTAATTTCAGATATTCTTTTATAAGATGGCCTTTTCATCAACAAAAACATAAATCACTAAATATATAACCTGACAGGAAATGGACTTGAAAATTTTCATTGTATAATGTCTGATGTATATCATTAATAGAAGCATTGGTTAAAGTACCTTGACCAAAAAGGAGATCATGTAGAAAAATACAGATTTGAAATATAAAATAAAAGCATTTTTTCATCATGAGGCTACATACTTATTGATATATATATATATATATATATACACACACACACAAGGCTTGATGGAAGAAAAGTGGAAGGATGAAAACACACCAACCTTCCAAGTGAAAAAAAGCCCACATTTGTTGTTTAAATGTAAGTTGTAATCATCGCCTTCTGCTACTAGTATTAAATTCAGAAGCATTTCAGTCACAAGACAACCTGCTTTACTTTCTAAGCCACAGGACAAAAGAACTTTTAGTAACACTTAACAGAATTAAAAATAAAAATTCTAAATAGTACACTAATCGAATTAGAAAGCTCTTAACCCAGGTAGCAGAACATGGTGAATACTGCAATAATAAATGTCAAAATGGCTGATCTATCCAACAATGACTGACAAAAATGGCCAAACTGTTAACTGTTCATAACCAGAAGTTGGAATAAATTATCTGAGATTTAAATATTTCAAGAAAAGGTCTGAAGATTCTGGCATTGTTGATATGTATAATTTCTGGAAGAAATCTAAAATGTATTTTTTGCCCTGTAAGAAAATACTTTATGAATTAAACATCTTTAAATATATGGACATAGTTTTATCCAGGAATAGAGAGAGGCAAGTGTCGGGTGGGATTTCCGTTACAGATTTTAATCATTACCTAAAAGAATTTTTTGGACCGATATCCTCAATTGCACAATGTAATATTTTAACGTGATGTTTAGAGTAAGTATATAAACATGAAAGTGATAACATTTCGAAACCTATGTAAAGAGAAAGTTCTACAATTTTTCTCCAAGAACTGCTACTTTGCAGAATAGATTAGTGTGTGGATGCATCCCCAAATGGTACAATCTTAACTGCTTCAAATGTCAATCATTATCTATTCTCCTTATCTTCATAATATTCAGTTCTTACCATCTTTCATTTATATCACACCTCATTCATCATTGCCATTTTAACAGCAACCCTCTATCTTGCTCCTGAGCCTTGTATTGAATGAATTCCAGTATTAAAAACAAAATGCATTTCTACTTTAAAAAATTGGTACAATTTAATTTTATTCCTCATTGAGCCTTGTGCTAGACAAGGCTGAAGTGAGTATACACATCGCCCACACACAAAAAAAAAAACAAAAAAAAACTGGTACACAAAGTGATTAGATAAATAACTGTCATAGGAAGAAAATGAGTAACTACTGATACCTGGACACTCTGGGCTTGTGTATATATCTTTTTCACCAGGTGTATAAATAACAGTGTCAGGCTACTGACTACAAGTGACTATTGAGTGGAATTATCCAGTCGAATTAGTATGAATTAATATGCACCAAAGATTTGGGTTTTGATTTATGATTTACTGGATGTTAAACCGAGCTGCTCTACTAACAAGGTATTCACTGAAATGGTTAATTATCTTTGGTTGACTTTTACTTCTTTGTTCTTGTTACGTATTTATTTGCAGTTATAATTAAATACTACTTTATCTTAACATTGAAGTCTAGAGTTATATTTAATTATTAATGGCCACTGTATGTCACAAAAAGAAGTGTATTTTGTTTTTTGTTTTTTTTAAGTATAGCTGGCAAGCATTTTAGGAAAATTATAGAATGTATATCCAAGATTATTTTCCACACCAATTATTGTAGAATTAACCAAATAGCTAAGCATAACCAAGTCTAAACTTGGATTACATAGCAAAAATTGATCTCCTAATCAATGACTTTCAAACCAACTTTGTAAACACTGCACAACAAGAACGGGTGTTAAGACTAATAATTAAAGTGACTGCATAAATGACCATTCATTTTTATATTTTTGATTTTGTCAATTTGTGCAATATGTATGGCAAACAAAAAATAAAAAACAAAAAGACAGCACAAACAGATTTATGCATAACAGATTGGAAATTCAAGGAACCTACATTTTGAAAAGAACATACAAGAACAATAGAATTAGTTTGCAGGCATTTCCATATTTATTAACAGAATTCTCAGAGCCAGACAGCATATAAAAGTCATAGAGAAACAGTAAATAAGTCAACAAAATACTTATTTTTTACCACAATATTTACTATGCTCAGCTTAGTACAGTACTATGAATGGTTTTGGTTATTTGCTCAAACTCCTTTGAAAAATATGGCTACAACACTTTATGATTGCAAATGTTCAATGGGTGGGGTTTTTAGGGACTAAATTGCTCCAACTGCCTATTACAAGGTAGTGCTGAAAAGTATTTCACCAAACCAAGTATCCCTAAAAAAAATTAAAAACTGAGCTTGTCATTTAGTCAGATTTTGGAAATTGTTAGATTATTAACTTTTCAGTATCACTTCATATTTACCCATAAAAGGTGGATTCATTCCTTTTCCATAGAACATTAGTCCCAACCAGGGTTTATACTATGTTTACTAATTCTATTCTTGTCATTAAACATTGAGCAACCAACATTATATATTTTACATTTACTGCAAAACACTTTTAAAATTTCATTAAATCTAGTATGATCTTCAGAGTACATTTATTGAAAGTGCAATAAAAATGTTTTCTCACATTTATTTAACCTGTACAAGATGCTTCTAAAAGAAGCAAAGGATGCCATGATTTATAATCAGAAAAAAAAAAAAAAAAAAAAAAAAAAAACCTTAAAAACTCTTGTGAGGTGTGAGATTCAAAGTCTTAAATGCTTCCTCCACTTGTGGAAAGGTCTAAACATACAAGTCTATGTACTCCTGTTAATTAGGCAAGTCTCATTTCAATATCACTACAACAAAGATTGACATTGTGTTGATGGCAGGTTCAGAAGGGAACTGAAAGAACCAAGATAAAGTAGTTTGAGGAAAGTAAGAACAAAGGACTAACTATTAATTGTAAGAAAATAGGATGCATGGTGGGAAACTAAAGAGACAGCCCAAGATCTAAGTTACACATTGGGGAGATGTCAAAATTAAATGTGCAGAAATTTAACTTGCTGGGCAATGTAATAACAAATGACAGAGTTTGATAGAAATTTGAAAAGGCATGGGAATAGCGAAAAAGAATTTCAGAAAAATATTAAGGCAATAATTGATCAGAAAATATTAAAAAAGTGTTCAGGACTGTTACACCTACTCACTTTAATGGCAGTGAAACGGAAATAAATAAAAATGGGAGGTAGCTAAGACATGCTTCTACTAACAAATATTGAAAATAGTATCACAAGAGCATATAGCAAAATAGAATAGGAGCTACAAAGAAACCGTCGATAATCAGAAAGAGAGCTGAAAATTCTTGGGACACATTTAGAAAAGACTTGGAGAATTTAATACTCTCAAAGAACATTGAAGGTAAGAAAGCAGTGAATAATCTACTTAAGTTTGGGCAAATGAATGGAGGAACACATACCACAAAGAAAATGAGGGGTCATAAGGGAGCAAATACAAACAAAAAGAAAAAATAGAAAGCTGTGAAGAGCTATCACTGTTGACATACTAAAGGGAACTGGTACATATACTAAAATATATATATATATATATATATATATATATATATATATATATATATATATATATATATATACACTGGACTCCCATCATTTTTGACACATTAGAGTCAATCAGTTCAGTTCTTAAAACCAAGTCAGATTATCTGCACATATCATTTCATTATAGTGGTGAAGGCTTGTGCAAAACCAACCACACTTTTTGGAAGAGCCAAATATGGAGAACCAATGTACAGTATGCCACAAGCTCCCCAAATGAACCTCCACAAATTGAGTTCAGAGTCATACTATTACTAGAACATTCACCACCCAAGGCTATAGGACCCAGTCTATCCTATTTACCCATGGTTGGGGAAAGAGATGGATTGATACCTTTCTCAAAAAGCATTAGCATGTAAGTGAATGTAATGGATTCAACAGGAATTCAAACTCAGCTTTCCAATTCCTCAATCCATTATGCATCATATATATATATATATATATATATATATTAGTTTTTTTTTTTTTTTTTTTAAATCAAATATTTCTTATTACTGGTAATCATTAAAAAAAAAAAAAAATCTATTCAAAAATGACCATTTTTATTTTGGATAAAAAAAACTCTTGAATCTTACATCTTAGACTTTTAGAGAAATTGAACAATTCCAGTTATAATTGGATTAATTCTTGAGGAATTTTAACATATCTGCCATGCTAAGAAGCACTGATGAAGGCAAAACAAGCGATAGCTCTCGAGACTATGCCACATGTAGGAATACTTGCCATTCCAGTTCTGAGACAAATATGTCTGTTGGCATGCAACAAAATCAACCTATTTCCTGACACAGAAGATCCCACAAGACTTAGGATTAATGTGTTGAGTCATAAATTTGGTGGCATAGTAATTGGAAGTTCAATCCTTGGGCTGGGTAACACATACTGGAAATACAAAATGCAAGAACTGGGCAGTATTTAAAATGAACATCTCTAGACATGGACTATGTTGATTTTCTTAGATGTGGTACAAGGCTGAAAGTAAGGAGTACCCAGTGAGGATCAAACTCACTACTCAGTTGTAATTGTTTCAGAAAGACAAGGTTGCTAACAATTACTCCATATCAAAGTGCCCCTAGACTTGGACTGTATGTTGCAAAATATCCCTTCCTTCATCTTGATTAAAGCTATCTGCAATTCATGCCACAGTTACCGTTATGTTAGCAAATACTTGAGGGAGAAACTTCTACCTTCTTCCGTTAATATGTCTTTGCCACCCAATATATAGTAATTGATTAGTGATTTTTTTTTCTCCTCTTCAGACCACCAACACTAAGTACCTACAACTAAATATGCTATTTTGAAAATTCTCTGATCTAATGATTTGGCTATAAGAATCTGGCCATTATCAAAGTCTTCCAAATCTTTTTTTTTTTTTTTTTTTCCATAACTGCAGGTATCAGACATCAAAATGAAAGATTCAAAATTAGCTTACCTGCTTATAAACATTAGCATATACAGTTATGAGACAGTAGCTGTTATTCTTGTCACATGTCATTGATCATAATGTTCTGGCTCAGATCAAATAAAGACATCTTGAATGTTACTCAAATTACCAAAAGGTGAATAGACATTGATCTGCATATACAGACACATGCATAAATATGAAAATCAAAAGCTGTATATGAGAAAGAGAAATCATGATTAAAATAACGTAACTAAAAAGAAACCAGAACAGAGAGATTTATAACAGTGTATAAATATAGGAGATATCAATTCCCTTTTCTATTTATGCTATAGCCATCATGTAAGACAGGAATTCCTATTCTTTTTCCAGCACCATCCTAAAAATTCTTTGAAGATATCGGCACAGGAAACTACGGAGAAGACCACCAACAGCCACTTATTTGAAACCTTCTCATCTATACAGTCTTGTCCTCTAATTTAGAGAGTCTCAAATTTTCCTATATCTGTTTCTTTTTAATGTGCTTTTCCTTGGTAGAATATCCTTGAACTAGGCTCAAACATGATCTAGCAGCTGTGTATCAAGTGTTCATTACTCAGATGATGATTAGATAGCTGTCTTTGAGCTTACTTGGATTCATATCATGAATCCAAACAAGATAGCATTACATTCCATTCTCTTTAAGGATTGCAATTATGCCAAATGCCTCAAGATCAGATACCTTCTTTTCTGCAAGTATCAATGGTGATGGCAAATTTTAGAGTTTCAGAAATGCTAATTAAAAACTTTTGAAGAGCTGTACCAATTTTTTTTTTTTTTTTAAAGACTTGTTAATCACCCAGGATACACAAACTTATCTTTTTGATAATTGGCCAATGAAATGAAATTAATTGAAAAAATAAGACTAAAAAGAGTTTTTTTTCTTAAATATTAATTTAAAGAGAAAAAACAAAAACAAAAAACCCTTTTCTTCACAGTAGAAGAAAATTTTATGATTTATAATCCATGACAAATGGACAGTATCACTATATATTTGTCAATATTAAATGGCATGGAATAAAAAAATATATTGAGTTGACCCAAAAGTTGAGTCCATTTTTGTTGTTAGATGGCACTAGAAGTGTTTTGTTTTAAATTTGTTCAAAGAAACACTTCTGATTTTATTGCAAATGGTTGTCATGTCTATATGCATTTTAATAAATTTCTGTTTGACTTCATTCTAAAAGATGGAAGACTAAGAAATAATTTGGGCAGGTTATGAATTTATTTTAAGTTAGTTTCAGGAGATTTGTAGAATAACGTTTCATAGACCAGTTGATTTTATCAAGACATTATTTAAGAATGTGTGTTTTACAAAACAAGTAAAAGCTAACATTCTGAAAATATCTAAACCAAATGTTGAAAATCATTTACATTCAGCTTTGGTTATGTTAGTCGACTTTATATTTTTGTCTTTCCATATTGATTAAGGCAAAATATGAGCTTGAGTAAGAAATTTTCATTTCATGCACTGCTTTTGCCAGTAGAAAAACCATTCTCCTCTTTGACAACTCAAGGTTATGTATAGCAAGAACACAGGAAAACATTTTGAAAGTATTTAACTGATACTGTACCAACCAATTATTACAGTTTTTGACTGTTGCAAAATGCTTTGATGGTAGAAAAGTTCGTTTTTTTTTTTTTTTACTACAAAAAATAAATTTGTAGGCAGGTGGAATTATGAAGTTGGCTAAAAGATGGCAGAAGAAAAAGGAACAAAACAAGTTAGTACAAAAAAAATTGATTGTAAGTTATGATTTTTTTTTTTTTGTTAAAGTTCATACAAAGCAAGTCTCAAGAAAGGGTACCTGGTGAAACTTGAATCACAAACAATGGTGTCAAATAAACACATTCTTTAATTCAAACAGATCAGAAACAAAATCTTTCTTGCTTAAAGCAGATGCAGATTATGCTAATTTCCTTGTGTATGAAGGCTTTTTACGATTTTGATTTCTCTGCAAATTAAAACCAAAAATAACCGTCTCATCATTGAAATTCTTTCTTGCAATATTTTGATCTTTGCAGTGACTCTCCTGATGATGTCTGAAAAGCACGACAACAAGTATTACGTGACAAGTAAAAAACAAAACATCTGGAACAAGGCCACAAGTATTGAGTATCAAATGATAAACTCACAGCTGGATAGTAGGATTAGCTCATTAAATTGACTTTAATACTAAAGTGGCTCCTTTTCTATTATTTCACCAAGAGGAACCACTTCATGTCTAGGCATTTACAAGCCATAATGTAAGAACAATTTTGTTGATTATGTACTTATAAAAAAAAAAAAAAAAAAAAAAAAAACAAATTAATGATTTATAGTAATCTAATTTATGTATGTTACTGCAACACAGCAAAAACAGTACATCATAGCACAATTTTTGGTAGCAGAATATTCTTTAATAACTAATTGCAATTTTTATTTCAATTATGGAAAAAAAAAAAAAATCCATCCTAAAGATAATTCCAGGTCAATTACATAACAGTATCATTTTCATTTACCTGTTTGCATTTTCTTAGTTATAATGGTATACCAGTGACAATACTTTAAGCTAAATTATTGGAATAGTGAAAAGATCCCTTCCTAAAGCTAAGCAAAGTATTAAGAAACAGGAAAATTTTGTTTGAAAGAAAACAGAGTACAGAACTGTTGTTTAATATTAGTCTTGAGGAGGAATTAGCTATTACTGTGCTGGACCAATGCATGTTGGTAGGTATAGATGCGACATGCTTGGATAATTAAGTCTCTTTTCAATTCATGATTGAATGAATGCATCTGCATAAGTGAATACAATAAACTCAACTGGAATTCAAACTGCTCTCCAATTTCTCATCCCCAGTTATCCATTACACCACCCACACGTCCAAGTTTACAGCATCTGGTATTCACAAGCAGCCACCAGTCTAGGTACTGATCAGGTTTAACTTTAGTGATCAGATATGGATGTAAGCAGAAGAAAATCAAATTTCATCAATAGGAATTGACTTCACAAGTGAAGGCCATTAAAAGGTGATATTTAAGTGACTAGAGTCAAAGTAAATTTTTACATATGCCTCACTAACCAATTTCTAATTTTGAGAAAGTAGTAATGGAAAATCTTTTCCAATAAAAAGATGATTAAATAACCAATGATAGAGCAGAGAAGTTTTGGATTCATGCCTTTTATAAGAATATATATTTGAACAAGTGGCATCTGAAGAGATGTAAACTCACTTTATTCCATTTTCTGATATGCTACCAAATAGGCACAAAAAGTCTTAATTCAGGTGTCAATGCCACTTTAAACCTGTGTGCCTGCAGATATTTTGCATGCAAAGATAATCAAAGACAAATGGAAGTGTAAGAGAAAAAAAAAAAAAAAAAAATAAATAAATGTCCCACCTTCCGGATTGAGAGACTGGAACTGATGAAGGAGGACAACCCCGTTCTTTTCCTACTCTACTAGCAACATCACCTCTGCTCCAACTTCTGTTGTGTTAGCGAGGCACATTGCCAATAACAGTGCAAAAATGAGAAGCATATTGATTGAAAGTCAGCTACATAAACATGGATTCTCATAGAAATCAATGCCACCAATACAGTAAACCAAGTTAGCACAAGAAGCAAGTGCACATTAAAGAAACTTCATCGAAAGGACGGAAATCTGTTGATAGAGAGAGACCAGATCTTCAGGAATAGAGAACACAAGTGCATCCTTGAAACACCTTGCTGCTTTACCCAAGCACATTTGCCAAGAGGAATGATTCTCAAATTCTGGAAGAAGAGAGAAACTTGTGATTTGCCATTGCTAATTACTTAGTTTATTCTACAATAACTTGAAAATATTTTGAATACCCTTATCATACTTGATAGAGTTTGTCAATGGAATTAGTAATTTACTAGAAAACAGTAAATGCTGAACTTCAAACAGAATCCATACACAAAGGTATGTCAGTCAATACTTTCCCTTACAAAGAAAGGAGTAAATTTTTTTTTTTTTTTTTTTAATTCTTACGTTTGGTTATTTGGTCATATTTGTGCAAAGTGTCTGGAAACAAACTTAAGCACCTTCTCATTTACAAAATGCAATATGTAGCCTTAGATATATTTTGTGTTTCTTTGTTATGCTTTTCTATTTCATCAGAAGAGTTTATGAGAGAGACATGAGTAAATTACTCATCTTGTTGCAGACTCTGCTGGTGATACAGTGGACTTGTGAGTTATCCCACTTGGATTTACCAAAATACTCGGTAGTGGATGCTCTTTAAGTCTATAAAAAGGCAATGATATTCTCTCTAGCTCTTGCTTCCAGATGTAGTTGACATCGATGTGCCAACTAGGCACATTCGCTTCTTTAGTTCTCTAATGACTTTTGAACTTGCTCACATACATGTCTATCACACCCTCTTTTTACACACACACACACACACACACTCATTACGAGTTTCTAATGTGTTTTCCTTTTGTACAATTGTTTATACATGCAATTCCTTTTGTTAATAACATGTGTCATATATTCATTATTTTGTAATTTATTTTTACCTGAACTCACATTGAGTCTGCCAATATTGTTTGCTAGATAAATGTCCCAGGAACCTATAGATATTTAATATAATAAAATGTCTACAGATATCAACCAAAGAGATGATACTCGCAACATAATAGTGAATTATTTTTACCCAAACATACTAGTATACATACTGTCACTGGATCTAGCGCCTTTATCCACTGTGCCATGTGTCCTTGAGATCCAGTGACAGGACCCAAAGAGTGTGAGTTCAATACCCGGTTAACGCAGTGGAGAACTTTGAGAGGGAAATTAACAGGAGATAACTGATAACCAACACCCATTAAACATAGCACGTGAAACTAGAACAGTCTAACCCAGTGAGCGAAATAAAGGGTTCAGTTCGACATTCCAACCATCTGAAGAAAGTCAAAGTGTACAATAGCCGAAACATTGTAATAAATATGGCGACAAAGATGAGAACAGTCCGAATAATGTAAATGGTGTACATAATACCTCATCTCAGAAATATAGATGAGCAGTGAGTATTGGATAATTTCCTTGCAGAGGAAGAAAAGACGATGTGGTTATGTAGACAGTTTCATGCTTTTGCGATCAGTGACGATCATAAAAGCGTGAAACCCAGTGTCACAAACTCACATCAATCCAACCATATATGTTAGCTCTATCTCTGATATTGAGTGCTTTCTAATAAGTACTGCGCATATAATATATATATATATATATATATATATATATATATATGTGTGAGCGAGATGAAATTTCTGTGACATTGTTAAGAAGGATAAGGGAAACAGTGAGCAACTAATGTGTTAGTGTGAATGGGTGGACAACAAGGAGGATGGTAAAGAATCAAATGTTGCTTAGAGCTACAAAAGACAGGAAGTTGTGGAGAGACATAAGTGCCCATCAAATTATGAAAGTAACTCAATTTCTCTTGAATATGGGCGATCAAGGTTCTCCACAACCTCCTATCCTTTGTAGCTCTTAGTAAGGTTTGTTTTTTCACAATCCCTCCCAGGCCATGTTCTGCCATCCATTTACACAAGCTTGTTAAGTAGGTTCTCCTTTCTCTTCCCTCCAATTGGCCCTGTGAGTGTCAAATTCTGCAAGCTCTCTTTCTTCATTATGCATCCTACTGACAATTTAAACAATTATGAATTAAATTTATGGCAAGATAAAATCTGAAAATATGGTTTGCTGCCCACACAATACTTTTCATTTAATCGCCTCAGGATATTTAAAGATTTTCCTCATGTACAAAATTTTATTATGGCCATTAAGACAGATTTTATGAAGTGACAGGAAAAATAAAAGAAAAAGGTATAGTTACTATGAATTGCAAATAAATAAAAAAAGAAATTCCCCTCTTCATAGCTCAAGGGAGGAAAAAATAAAAATGAACACCAATACTACAAAGAAAAAACTCAATGAATATAGGATATACATTGTAATACAGCAGTATGTTTATAAAATAGGATATAGAATCCAGACAAAGTTTTGAAATAAGACAAATGGAAAACAGTTTTATTGAAACTAGATTTGATTACATGTTTTGACTTTTCCAGGTTTCATGAAATCAAATAAATAAAAGAAAGAATATACATTTAAGCAAGCACACACTTGTTTTTGATCTGATGAAGCATAGAAAGACAAAACACATCAAATCTAGTTCCAATGAATCAGTTTTCCATTTATCATATTTCTTCAAAACAGCAATATATGCATATTGCTCAAAGTGATACCTAACAGCCATTCCTTCAGTATCAAAAAACAAGGCCGTAAAGATTTAATGAATAGCGCCTTTCAAATACATGTCCAAATGTGACTGGCTCAGGATATTAACATTTGCAACAACTCCATTTCAAGAACTTTTTTGTTAAAAAAAAAAAAAAAAAAAAAAAAAAAAAATTATAGTAACAAATGAGTAAGCCTTTCCTAGAAACTTATTTTAAATAATGTTTGTAATAATGATGGCCCCATTACACATTCATAGAGTGCCCACAGACTGCTTCTCAATTTCCATTTTTTATTTGAAGACCTTTAAAAACCAACTAGCATTTATCTTTTGAAATACACAAACGCACAAATAATTGGCCAATTCCAATTTGCCAGCTATCAGAAAGTGTCGAGTCTGGCTAGCGTTTACTTAGTACCTACAACTAAACTGGATTTTAAGTCCAAGCATTTTCACATTCAACACACTTGCTCATCTGAATACCACCGATATACCATTAACACTGCCACTTTTATAAAATGGCTGAGCAGCAAGTTCAGTAAGAAAAAAAAATCAAATTCTTAACTTTGGGAAAGAAAAATGATGCATCTACAGAGTTGAAGTAACATTACACCCTCCACATTCCATTTGTAAGGAGGTACTTTCAGCTTCCACACCCCAGAGAACCACTGCTTTGTGGAATAGACTGTATAGATCATTCCCCAAATGCTACAATCTTAACCTTTTCAAGGGTGATTTGTTACCCATTTTGTCATAGCCACATAATCCTCGGTTTCTCTTACATTTATATCACACTTCAGTAACCTTCCAGCTTGAGTGGCTCTTGAGTGAACATTAGATCTTATACAGGTGAGTCCATCAATTGTCTAACAGAATCTGTCACTAGAATCTTATCAAGACAACTTTTTAGAGGCTAATGTTTTCAGTTTACATACAAAAATCAGAGATGACAGAATTTGTAGATCTTTAACAGGATTTATTATTTATCTTTTCACAGGATTTATTTTTAATAAGAAACTTGGGAATTTGACCAGTACTTGTCTTGCTTCATTTTTGACATTTCTTGATAAAATCCAAAAGAAGAATCTGCAATTTCAGTAGTCACGACTTAGCATCTTGCTTTCAGTCACTTTTCCACCACCATAACTTCCCTGCATCATATCATACTTATTATAAAACCCAGGTTGTGTGTGTGTGTGTGTGTGTGTTGTGTGTGTTGTGTGTGTGTGTGTGTGTGTGTGTGCGTTTATATATTGGATTTTTCTACACTTTTCAACTGATTTCAAAAAAACTTCACAGGACTACGTAAAATTACCTTTGCGGTGGTTCTGACAGCGCCAAAAATTGGGAAAACAATTGTTTTTGCACGAAATCAATTTGAAAACACGATTAAGAGGCATCGTGAGAATGAAAGGGGGACAACTCATATCGAGTTATAATTATTATAAAACCCAAGGTGTTTGCATGTGTGTGTTCATTTATATATGAGATCGGATTTCCTACATTTTTCAACCAATTTCTAAAAAACTTCACTTTTGTTTTGGCAGATAGTGTTTCTTATTGTCTTGCACACTTTTCTTTATTTTTACATTCAGAATGCTTTAAAAATTCCATTTACAAGACAATTGTTTATAATAAAATTCTATTCAATTAGTAGACTCATAACGATTGAAAACAATGTTTTTGTTCGAGTTTGACCAATTTGTAAAAAAAAAAAAAAAAAAAATTAATTAAGACATGCATGTCCGTCAACCTTAAACAATAATCTTTGTCAATTTTATTTTTCAGTCTTTATGATGGTCGATACTTGATCTATCTCTTACTGTTACATCCTCGGGCAACACCGGGCTCTACTGCTAGTCTTTTCTATAAATAATTTCATGCCGATTATTCTGATGAACTTTCCACTATGGTACCTAATCTTCATGAATTTAAGCACAGTGCTAGATTGGCGACAAGGTCTCATTTTTTTCACATACTCTTTAACTAATCACTTGCATCTTACTGGCTTTATTGCCTTGCTTGGGGTGAAAAGAAAAAAAAAAATTAATACTCATGCTGCTTAAATGGTTGTTCAAAGTGTTTTATATGCTTGTGGTTAATAATTAGAAAAGACAAGACATTCCAGTATAAGCTTAATAGAATTGGTATAAATCTTCAAAACATAACAGTGTATTTATGGAAAATGTTAGGAGGGAAAATGACCCCAAAATAGAAAAGGTACTTTGGAATAGTAAAAGATGCCCTCCAAAAGTTAAGCAAAATATTAAGAAACAAATAAGAGTGATCAACTGCTATGCAATATCAATCTTCCAAAATAGCAGTGAATTCTGGATAGTTTCCTCACAGATGAAGTGGGGGATGCAATACAGAGATCACTCTTCCAGCTCCATGCTTTCCAGACAAATTTAATCTTCAGAAATTTAAATGCAATGTCAATTGTTTTCTACTGTCCTCCTGATTATTGTTTTGTTCTTGCTCCTTAATACATTTTGTTTTCTAATTCTTCTACACCCAGTAACCCCTTGTGTCTTTACTTTGGGATGAAACTGATTGGTGGGGGGGGGGGTTATACTTAGAAAAAGATAACTGAAATTTCTAGGACGCATAATGAAATAAGGCTTGGAAAATTCAACACTCAAAGGACATACTGAAAGCAAGAGAAACAAAGTAACCTACCTAATGAACTTGTCTAAATGATGTCAGAACAGAGAAGGGGAGAGATAGTAAAAAGAAATATTAAGAACTACAAAAGATAGGAAGTTGGGAAGAGCCATGATTGTTACCTCCTGAAAGAATATAAGCACACAGAAGTAACTATTTTTGCTTAATTTTACGTTTTTCATTTTTGAATTGAATATGCCACACCAACATCTGTAACTGAGATGCTTAAAGATTTGGTCAAATTTGAGTGCAGTTGTTTATAAATGAATTAATAAAAAAATGATGAAGTCACATTGCAATATGTGTTCAGTGAATTGAAAGCATGTGATTCTTAAATATACAATCTACAGGAAGAGACGGCATTTTGAAAACTCAAGGAGTTAAAACATTTCTTCTGGAAAGAGTCATGCCTCACTGCTCTCCTCTTAAGAAAAAAAAAAAAAAGTCTAGAGAAGGAAACAAACAGATATTTATTATTTTATAACCAATTTCCTGCCAGAAATACAAGCTTTTAAAACTTGAACTCCCTATTTAAAAAAAAAAAAAAAAAAGCTTAACAAATAAATTTTGGTATTAACCCATTTACAATCTAATGCTGACAAGAACTTAAAGTACATTTGGATCAAGTTCAATTAAAAAATCTGCCATGTTCAGTCTTTGGTAGGCAAGATAAACCATACATAATTAAAATTAAGGTTAATTATTCAATATGAATAGAAAAAGACTTCTAATTTATTGTAGAGCTTTAACAATGCAATAAACTCAGTACATAATTCAGCAAATGATTATTTTCATGTTAAGCATAACTCATTTGCTTTTCAACTCAAGTACATATGCTGTGGATGCTGCTCCAAGCCACATCTAATAACAGACCATAAAAGACAGAAATTGCACCTTCACTTCTGGGATTATTTTAAAATGCAAAATAGTCACTTCACAAGTAATTCCTACTACTTTGTTAGTGGTAGGACAGTAAAAGGTAAACCTTCCTGCCAATAACCCATATTGATTCTTTGCCATTGAATAAGGAAAAAAAAAAAAAAAAGGAGCACTCATACTGACATTTGTTCATATTTAAATATTTATGGGATCACAGTTAGAATAAAATAATGTACATGACAAACCATGTTCCAACAACCCTGCACCAACAAAATGATATCAACTTATCTGATGGTAAGTGACCATGTAAGAAAATAGTCTTTTGTAGGTGAAAACTAGCGCCATCTATTAGTGTTATTGCATTCCCTGCATCTACTGTAGTTTCCTTGGAAATAAACAGGAAGCATTACTTTCAGAGCATCCCTTATAACAACTTATTGATCATACCCAATTCTATACAAAAACATACACATGTAAATACATGCACTATACAAGATTGGGGAAGGAATTACAAAAAACAAAACAACACAACAAAACAATTGAACTTCCATGAAACCAGAATATCTGCAAATATTTCTATAAGAAAAATCATTATAAAAAAAAGATTCATATTTTTTCACTTTCCCAATTAAAAAGGATACTCAATAAACCAAGAAAATGCTAAACTGATGAAGTCTCATTCAAAATATCAAAATTCCATTTTTTGGCCAAAAAAATTTGAAATTACACGGGTTGAAATGAACTGTTTAGATTTGCAGTTTATGAATATAATCAAATATATAGACAAAAGATCTATTGATTAAAAAAAAAAAAAAATAACTATTTTCAATAAAACATGGCCACAAGTGTTTGAATGATAAACAAAGGAAAAAAAATACTGTTGATAAAACAATGAAAATAAATCAATTTAAAAGTACACAGGATTAAAAAGTTGAGATCAGCAAACTTTGTAGGAGGATGACCCATTTTAAGGGGATTAAATCTAATAATCTGAAATGAACAAGGATAAAAATAAAACTTGCTTTAGTCATGATAGAGGAGGTGGACTGACATTCAATCTAGATTAGCCAAAACCATCACACCTTCAGCTGACATTTTTGCTCAAAAATAGATTACAGAACATCACGTAGTCACTAAAAAAGTGATTAACAACTTCATAAGGCAACAGTTTATGAACAAGAGAAAAAAACTGACACTACAGAGAAAAAGAGTTGGAAAATCTATGATTTTACAACTCACAAATTCTACAGCATTGATTCAATGGGACAATCAAAATTTGGACGCAAATTATTTTAGCAAGTATAGATTTGGAACCTTTGTTCATGAGATGATTATATTTTCTCTTTATTACTGTAGTTTACAAGTAGGAAAATTAATAATTTATTTCATATTTCTATAAATATCTATTGATTAAAACAATCCCCACATCTTTGGAGCCAACAAACTGTTTTACATAATGATTACTGTCAATTAAGAGAAACTTTACATTGTTATACAAAATTAACATTTGGGAATGACTCAACATCCATAATTTGGTGAAGTCAATAATCACATTTTGTAACCAAGTGAACCATTAGTGTACAAAGATACTAATATTTTAGCTTGAAATTTTGAACAAGGGTTACGATCAATGCCACAATTTTTACTGGACGGCCTTTAATGTTAACTGTTATATGCAAATAAAACATTTTATTTAACCAGAATAAAAAGGAAAAAAAATAAAGATCAACACAAACATCTGACAATTATCTTCAGAGAGAGAGAGACAGAGAGACAGAGAGAGAGAGAGAGACGGAGTGATTAGCTGAATTTTGATCTGAAATTTTCACTGTATCATTCACTAAGTTCATTGAAAAATTTTATGCTGAAAATACATGTAGTATAATTTTTTGGGGGTGGGGAGGGTTCATCATTAGGCAGCATATTTAATGATCCTGTAATATGTTTTAAAGAGTGGGAGATTAACTGTGTCTAAGTGATGACTGGCTAAAAATCATGGCTGAATATAAAATACACTGTTGACAATGTTGATCTACAAAATGTGTAATCTGTAGAACACTGAAGCTTATGAAAATGATTCAGTAGGTGTAAGAACGTGTCAAAACAGATTTTGAGTACAAGGAAAACAAAGCTATGGAAGACCTAAAAACTGTTGAATTATAGGAATTTTTAAGGATGCTCAAGTACAGACAATATGTGAAAAAAAAAAAAAAAAAAAAAAAAAAAATATAAAATAAAATAAAAAGGTGATTTAGTCAACACTATTTACATTATTCGGACTATTGTCCTCATCTTTGTCGCCATATTTATTACAATGTTTTGGCCGTTGTATGCTCTGGCTTTCTTCCTCAAGGACATATGGCACAGTGGATAAAGGCGTTAGTTAGATCCAGTGACAGGACCCAAAGAGTGTGAGTTCAATACCCGGTTAACGCAGTGGAGAACTTGGAAAGGGGAATTAACAGGAGAACTGATATCCGACACCCATTAAACATGGCACGTGGAACTAGAACAGTCTACCCCAGTGAGCGAAATAAAGGGTTCAGTTCGACATTCCAACCACCTGAAGAAGGCCAAAGTGTACAATAGCCGAAACATTGTAATAAATATGGCGACAAAGATGAGGACAATAGTTTGAATAATGTAAGTGGGCGATTTTGCTGTATGAAAGAAAAAGTCCTCATGCTGCAAATGTGATGCAGCAAACAATGAAGGAGCTGGAATGGGAAGTTCTTTTGTATGCAGAGTAGAATTTAGATGGGTTACTTTCAAATTATCTCTTCCAGTCTATGGAACTGTCCTTGTCTACTCAACGCTTCCAACAAGTTAAAGATATCCAAAGACTTCTTGAAGAATCACGAATCAAAATTGGAATCATTCTTTCATATTGGAATACATATTTTAACTGAAAGATGGCATAAAAAGTGAAGAAAAAATACTTATGCTATGAATTGAAATGAATAACATTAACCCAATAATAGTTTGCTAACTGATAAACAAATTATTTTCTGTGAGTTTTCTATTAGTGGTACATTGAAAGAGAAAAGACTTATCCAGGCAAAGTTGATTGAAGATCACTCAGAAAATAGACAATACCCTTGAATCATCCATAAACATGTAATATCAATTCAGATGAAATCTGGTCTGGTGATCCTGCTATACACTTAGAGAGTCTTGATAAAATTCAAAGAAGAATCTGCAGTGTTTTTGGTCCTGACATCTCACTTTCAGTCACTTTCCCATTACCATAATGTAACTTCCCTGTGTCTTTTCTATAAATACATTAATGGTAATTGTTCTATGGTACCTAGACTTTATGAATTTAACCACAGTACTATATTGGCAGCAATGTCTCATTTACAGTTGAAATGGCTAGATGTAACTAAGTTCTATGCTAACAGTTTCCTCTCTCACACTTCTTGCTTGTGGAACTCTTTCCCAGTCAACTTTAATCTTCAAAAATTTAAATGTAATGTCAATCATTATCTCCTGTCTGAATTATATTTTTCTCTCTCCTTAATACAGGGTTATTAAAAAATAATGAGATGATTTTATGACACATTGCTTCAGTTCTCAAGCATAGTCATAGAATGAGTCAGTGACCATTTGAAAGAGGCATTTTAAAAGTTTTGGATGGCTACCACAGCAACACTGTAGTCACATATCTCTGGAAAGCTCTCAACAAAAGGCATTCTGTGTTTTAGAGTTTGCGAAAATATGGTTGTCATGGTGCAGCATGCTTTTCAAAGGCATTTCGATATTAATCTGCCCTCTCCTAAAAACATTCAACAGGGGTTTAAACAGATTCACGAGAGTAGGTGACTGTGTAAAGGAAAAAGTCCAAGACAACCACGAGTTTCAAAGGAAAAAGTGGTGAGAATCAGTGTTGTGTTTCAGGGAAGTCCACAAATTGAGCTAGCTTGGAACTTAGTCACTCAATCCACTATCTGGTGTATGCTAAGACGACATCTACATTTGAAACCTTACAGACCATGCCTCGTTCAGGCACTTACCAAGACCTTGCTCTTTGTGCTTGGTCTGCAAGATCCCCAATGCATGATTTTTTTTTTTTTTTTTGGGGGATATGTAAAAGTTTGCATTTATGTTCCACTGCTACCTACTGACCTCAATGACATTAAACACCAAAAAACAACAGCAATCAACTCAGCAGATTGTGATATGCTGATACACATCTGGGAGGAATTCTATTATAACATTGATGTTGCCCATCCTGCAGGTGGTGGCCACATTGAACATTTGTAAGAAAGGAAATAAAAGTTTGTGAGTAGAATAGTTTTCTATTACTTTTCTTTATTAAAATATTGTGTAATGAAATCTGTTCATTCTTTTTGAATAACCCTGTATATACTCTAACACTCAGTAACCACTTGCATCTTACTGTCTTTATTGCCTTGCTTGAGGTGAAATGATTTTTTTTTTAAAAAGTCACTTTAAAACATGGTTATATTACAAAAGTTCAGAACTTAATCATGAAGGCTGTTTTTAGTTTACACATTTTTCAACAACCCTTCCTTATAAATACGAAGAATTCAAATGGTGAAAATTTCATATCAACATTCAATTAACAGTATGGCAGGCTAAGTGCTTATTGATAACTTCTGATACATGTAATAACCATGCAAGCAAAGCAGAAAAGAAAATCTTATACCAGTAAAACAGATTTATAAAAATAGAGAAAGTAAAAGCAACTAAAATAAAGCAATAAACCCTTCCAGCTACCAACAGAGAAACTTAATAGCTTTATACAATTAGGAACTGGTCAGATATAAAAACTGAAAATATGAAAATAACAAATGTAGAGATTACTTTTTTTCCTTTTAAGAAATGATTTCTTGCTAATTATTTAAAAAGAGAGAAGGAAACAGAATTTCTAAGGCAAGTATTCATGGCTGATTGCCATTAATTTGTTGGGACACTGGTCTAACAAATTTTATTTTCTTTCAACAATCAATTGGTGTCAGAGTGACAAGTTTAGGAAACAGTTAATGAAATGAAGTCGGATGAATGCCTCCAATAGAACAAGGCAGTAATAGCAACATCGGGACAGGTTTTGACAACTCTTTAATAAAAAGAAATCAGGTGAATGTCTTCAAAAGCACAGGGCAGTAGTAGTAAAATTGGAACACATAGGTTTTGGCAACTGTTTGATAAGAGGTCAGGTGAAATGACTGCTGAAAATAGCACAGGCTGATAATAGAATGATCAGAAAAGGTTTTGCTAATCTTAAATTGAAAAGAAAATGGTAAGGATAATTAGAAAGTACCATCATATAAGAATCAATATTTCTAAGATGATACTTTAATGACTAACTTTACTAATATTCTCATCTTCAAATGCAAAGATTTATGCAAATGATTATATATTTATTAATTTTTAATCCATTTCTTTCAACATTATTATTTGCAAGAAGAATTTCCAGTTTGTTAAACTTTTCCTTTTAATCATTTCACTCCAAGCAAGACAAAGCCATTAAGACAAGTGGTTACTGGAAGTAGAAGATAATAAAAAGTTAGTGAGGATAAGAGGACACTAAAAAGAATAGGTTTAAGAAAGTCAGTAAATGTTGATTAACATTACATTTAAAGTTTTAAAAATTGTACATATCAGAAACCGGAAGAAGTGCAAGAAAAACTACTAGAATAGAACTTACAGTTACCAATCTAATAGTACATTTAAATTCATGTGGTCAAGGTAGCAAGGAGGAGAACTCATGAGAACAACTGCCATGAAAACATTTATCAAAAACGCAGAGAGAAGCTTCGTAATGGCAGTGAGAAAGTGACTGAAGTCAAGATGCCAGGTCAGGACCAATAACATTACAGACTTTAGATTTTGTCAAGAATCTCAAAATATATAGCTGGAGCACCAGACCAGATATGACAGCAATATTCAATGCATGGACAAAATGGTAGATTTAGAAATGTGACAGAATTTTTCTCATCAAAATCTATCTGGCACAACACAGTGAACCAACTTTCCTAGCAGCAGACCTAGCAATTGATTCACTATAATCACTACTTCATTTAGTTTCATTTTGCCCCAGTTAACTTATTGGAGGTCATTTTTGAGAGCAGTTGCAAGTTTTACTTTGTCAGACCCATCATTGAACTTACTATTAAGACAGGAGTAAATACTAGTGTCATCAGAATAAATACCAAGTTGCAAACTGATATAGAGAAGCTTATTGATGATGATCAGAAACAAATTAGGCTTATGGAAAAGAGTCTTAAGGGACTCTAGCATTAACATGAAATGATCTAGAAATATAGCTGTTCAAAATAACCTTCATTATACAATTTGTTAAGAATGATTGGATTAAGTCTAATATTTGGTCAGAGACACCATAATTGTTGAGATGGTGCCAAACTATCAAGTGCCTTCAAAATATCTAAAGCCACAGCCCAAGCCTCACTATTCTGAAGTAAAGCCTGATAGACAAATTCAATAATAACCATTAACACATAGGTTGACAGAGAAATGAAGGCCATATTGTTTATCTGAAAGAAGGCCATGTGAAGTGAGATGCTTAACCAATTTGAAGTTGATCAGAATGTTTAGTACTTTGCCAAAAAGAAGTAAAAAGACTGATAGGGTGATAATTTGAGGGATCAGAGTTGTTAAAGACAGGAACTCCAGAAGAGTATTTCCAACAAACTGGAAGGCGATTACTGATTCAACTTGACTTTGGTTAAATCCAAGATATTAGAGTGTGTGTGTGTGTGTGTGTGTGTGTGGGAAAAAAAAAAAAAAAAAATTTTTTTCTTAATAAACATAAAATTTTTTATTAATATTAATTTTGGGCCCCTTTGACCCTTTAAACAAAAGAAAAATGAGGATTTCTTCCACCCAAAACCTATCTGGGGGACTGTATCACTTAACAAGTGACAATAAAATTTGTCACCACCTTTACTATGATCTTATCTGTTAAAACTAATTTAAGAAAATGACAAGTGAGCGCTTTTTTATATTATGTTTAAGTACTCAGTCTTCCTAATCTAATTCTAATTTTCTGATTTTGTCATGTATGATCGCCCATACTTTCAAACAGGGGCACATTAAGTAATGCAGAATATGAAATGCTTTATTATAAATAACAATTCTTGTAAAACTTCATTATTCATCAAAAAAATTTAACGCAATACTGTCCTTAATAAATAGGGAGTTTCACTGAAAAAGAGCATACCCTGACAAAAAAAAAAAAAAAAAGTCCTCAACCTTGATAAACAATCTTTTTATCATCTAAATGTTTATGTTATTTTTTTTGGGGGGGTGACATAAAATCGATCATGTCAGCCATTTTCTACAACTTTGTAAACAAAAGTGAAATTCTGTTTAAAACTTGTATAAAAAAAAAAAAAAAATCCAATTATACTTTTAAGATATTTTACGAAAATTAGAAAAATTAAAGTTTACTTGATGTAATTAGAAACACATCTGTTAATTTTTTAGCAGAAAAAATTTAGTTGAAACTTGAAAGTAATGGAAGTGTGTCTAACCGTGGTGATCAGTTTTGGCGGTGTGAATTGACGCTTATGACAACTAACGTCAGGGCAATTTATTTGATGGAAGGACAGAAGTGGCAGTATTTTCGAATTTTAAGTGAACCAGCTTATTTGAGAAGTTTTTAAAAATCAAATACTTTCAATAGGTTTTTTTTTTTTTTTTGTATAGTTTATTTAACGAAGATATGTTCAAAGCCTGCACTGTTTTCGTCACTAAGGAGTTAATTAATAATTGCAGTATGTCACCACACTGAAAAACAATTATATTTAAAAAGAATGAAATTAAGACGTGAAATAGAACGTAGAAAGGAAATTTAAATTTAAAATTTTGAAAATGTGATGGTCAGAGAATTTGACAAGTGCTTGACAGAAAGAAAGCTATTTCTTAAGGACTCTTAAAACACGATCTATTATTTCTGAACCGTGCATCCATAGTTAAGGTGGTGGGGAACAGATTAAAGACAATTTTTTTTACCATGACTTTTTATATGAAAATAAAAAAAATTCAAAAATAATTTCATTCATTTGGGAATAAGTCCTGAAAGCGGCACTAAAATCCGCTAAGTATTTGATTTTTGCAAGAATTTCAAAATTAACGTGTTTTTCAACTGAAAAAGGCGCTAAAAAAAAATTTAATGGTAAATAATACGTAACCGCTGACGTAAATAAAAAAAAAAAAAAAAAAAAAAAAAAAAAAAAATGCTGAAAAGGATTAAAAATTTAAAATAATTAAGAAATACAATAGTCTTTCCTCTTGATAAAACATTTTGATGATAAAACTGTATTTTGGAGGCCATTTTTCACGGTGTTCTTTCGGTGAATTATTGAAGAGCCTACTGAAATCTTATTTAAAAGCAATTTAAAACTAAAAGCTTTTTCGAATTGTTAGTTTGTTTTTTTACATTTTTTTTTTTTATTTTACGATTAAGAGCAGATTTTAAGCAATTGGGTTTCCCGTTTTACAAAAAAAATACTGATGATTCTCAAATTCCAAGTCCTGCATTTTTTTTTTTAACTAAAATAAATTTAGATTGAAATCTAATTTCTCGAAATTTCATGAAATTATGTAAGTGGGTAACATATGTAAATAATAAAAAAAAAAAAAAAAAAAAAAAAAGAAAGATTTTTATGCAAAATTTTGAACGTGCTGGAAAGGATTAAAAAAAATTTAAGTAATACTTTGGCCTTTGCTAAACATTTTGAGTTTGATGATAAAAGGTTATTTTTTAAGTTTGAGGGCTTTTTTCAGCATACTGTGCTGCTGTTTTTTTTTGTTTTTTGTTTTTTTTTCCCTTTTTCAAAGAAAAAAATGGAAGTCATCTTTTTTAAAAAGTTCAATTGCTCTCAAAAGAGAAACAAATAGAAGATTAAAAAAAAAAATTAAAATATGGATGGAAGTGCCTCAGCTATGCCGTATCAATTTTCATCCATAATTTATTTCACTATTTCAGGGTCGTTCGTTTGTTTGGCAACATATCAACCTTTATGTATCGCATTTTTGTTGATCCCGTCTTTCACCAACTTTTGTTCATCCAGCTAACTAACCCAGGCTTCTCAAAGACACGGGGAGCCGTTTCCGTAAACAATATAAACAATTTTTGCCCCTTACCCCTTCTGTACTGTTTTTGCAGTGGCAGTTTTGAATTTGACCGCCACCCTCCTGTCGTCCCCTCCCCGAGTGCAAACAGGCAGTCAACCAGTTTTAAGGTCAACAGTTCTGTTCTAGTTACTCTCTCGGAAAGGGAAGAAAACTCGACCTCTCCACAACCACGTATTCTTCATGAGAGTGAAATTAAAATAAATGTACTTTGCGACGTCTCGTATGCTCTATGTTTGTTTTTTTTTAATAAGAAATAAATTTGACAACTCATATTTTAAAGAAAGGGGAAATAAGTATCAAATAATTTTTTTTTTTTTTTTTTTTTAAAATACCATAAGGTGAAAAAAAAAAAAAAAAAAAAAAAAAAAAAGATAGATTGGGCAACTTATATTGGCGTGGAGGAAAGACAAAAAAAAAAAAAAAAAAAAAAAAAAAAAAGGATATTGTTTTAATTTTTAAATCATAACGAGGACTAGATCTGATTCTGATCTCATTGTGAGAGGGTGTTCACTGTTCAAAGACAACTAACACAAACAAAAAATCAAGTTTGAGAAAAGATTGTTAAAAACTGAAATTTCAAGTTTCATATTGCAATGTAGAACTAAACTTTTCAATGAAGTTAGGAATATTTGTATTTTGGGTTTTCGATTTTGGACAATTGAGAATGTGTAAATTTTGATTTTCTTTTAAAGTTGTACTTAAACACGAGCGATTGAATACGTGCGAATCTTGCCTGCCTGCACCCCACTCTCGTTTTAAAATCAACAATTCAGATTCGTGTGTCCGTGAACTCCTGGTCGGGAACTCAACCACTTCACCTTTCCCTCAGTACGTAATGACCCTTTTGCGGCCTTGAGCTTGAGACCCTTGAACTAACCATTTTACTTTTAGTTTTATTACTCAGTATCGCATGTCATGGAATTCAAAATAAAAGGAAGGCTAAAAAAAAAGTTTCAGTTCATGGTGGATCTAAAAAACGAAAACATTTGCACCGGACAAATGACGCATCAGAATTGTTCATACGTTGATCTTTTCTTGGAAACCTTTTTTTTTTTCTGCGTGAAAGAAAAAGAGTAAGATTTCAGATTACTTTTTCTTTAAAGATATTGTATAGCACAAGCACACCGTTGTAAATTAAGGATAAAAACTTGTAAGGTTATTTCAGGTGTTCAATACTTTTTTTTTTTTTACACACACACGTAGTTTAATAATACGGACAGTGTGCTTACTTGTACTCTCAATACGGAATCTCCCTCCGAAGTAAAAGGAGTGGGGGGGTTATCCATATTCAAGGCTTCATATTCTTGCCACAAACTATTTTCGGAGTTGTTGAAAACAAAGAAAAGCCAATGAAAAACAGGTGACAGAGTTCTCGTTATTCTGACAGAAGATGAACGAGTGACGACGTAATTTTCATAACGCAACAAACGGCAAACTCATATTTATGAGACAAACTGACACGGTCATCGTCTCGGTCAAAACAGCACCCCCACCCAGACACTTTGTACTTTTATGAAAATTTAGTGGTTTCAACTAACTTTAAAAAAAAAAAAAAAAAAGGGGGAGGGGCTCCTGTAGAAAACTTTAACCATACACTTCTTCAAACAATGTTCAAATTTTATGCAAGTCATTATTTTCTTTAAAAAAAAATTGATTTTTAAACCAAACGATTTGAGTAAAAAAAAAAAAGTTAAGATTTGTATTTATCTTTTAATATGCGCTTTTATTTGCAAAATAAAATATTCGGTTGCGTGATAGCTAGTCATATTGGACAAATACGACTGTGCAGTTAGTGATATTTTCAATTTTAAATATTTACATAAAAATTGCCTAAAGCTTGTTAAAAAAAAACAACAAAACAAACAAGATATTGTCAAGTTATTTAGTGACGAGAAAACAATGTCAAAAATTGGTGAAAAATTGCAATAAAAAAATGAAAATATTGGCAAAATAAAAATAAGAAACTGGCTATAAAAGTTGTTAAACAGATTTGAGAGGAAAAGAATTAGAAGAGTGATAAGCATCAAAAATAGATTGACCGACAAGGAAATATTTGAAGTTTGTATTGCAAATGTAGACGAAAAGAAATGACCCAGAGTATTATTGAAGCATTGTCTGAAATCGCAAAAGTAACCTAAACTACCACAAAAAAACAAAAAAAACAAAACAAACAAACAGGTGAGTTGGTTGAAGTAGTACATGAAAACTTATTTTTAAATAGTCATTTTTAATGGTGAATAGCTATATTGGATGAATGGCTGGACGAAAACTAGTCCTTCATAGAAATAGTTAACTTAACCTGACTGAAGGCAACACTAAGGAGATGGAATAAAGTTTTCAGTTAGAATACTAAGTCCCTTTTCGGTGACAATTGTGTCAGGAAATGCAACAAAGTATCAGCCACTTGGATAAAAGTTTTTAGGTCGTACAGGTAAATCAAGAAGATTTAAGCTAAAAAGCGTACAAGTCGAACAAGAAAATACGTCGTCACATTCTGCAAATGTGATTATTACAAGTTTCAATGATGTCAAGTAGAGACTCATAGCCTCTGTAGATTAACCCAAGAGAACAGATAGAATAAAAAAAAAACCCTGGGAAGCAATAAAAAGTACCAAAAATTATATCAAAATCAGGCTATTCTTATACTAGGCCTAGCAACCATGCGACTGGGTCGACGACTAGGAGCGAACATGTGGATACCTAAATTACTACTATACTAAATAAATAATTACTGAGGACATTTTTAGCAAGGAACTTTTAGTAAATGTCCAGTAATTAGTTAATTAGCAACTATACATATTAGGAAGCAGCTAGCTTACAATTACCGACTCATTTCGATAAATGCAAATGTACAAAGAAAAGAACAAAAACAACCTAACTAAATGCACAAAAGTTACTTTATCCCCTAGATGATACTGCAAAAGAAAGGAGTTAATTTGTTTATATTATTGATAACAGCAGAAAGCAATACCAGCATTTTACAAAGTCGTGTATCAACAAAGTAAAAATACTTTACAAAAAATGTGAATTTGAGAAATAATGATTTTGTTTTGATAATATTCTTACTAAATTCATTGCGATTTTTGTTACATGTAAAATTTGTTCCACAGAAAATTAAAATATTTATTTTACTAGGATACAAAATATATTACAAGTATGCATAGTTTTACTTTTAATTAAAATCAATTTTAATAAGAATACAAAATTACAGGATAATTTGAGGAGTTTTAGCCAATTAAATATATGAAGGGAGGTAAATTGAAATAAAAAAAAAGATTTTTTTAAGAGATTGCCTTAAAAAGTCAGCAGTAGAAAAGTTAAATCAACAAATGAATGTTTCCAGAAAATTCAAGGAACCATGTATAAAAAATTAATTTCCGTGGACCATTATTTTTGGGATTTTATTGTTTGCTAAATAAAACCGGATACCCACACAAAAATCTATTTTTAATAAGTTTTTACAGATTGATGAAACTTATTGCACATCACTTATGTTTAGTTTAGCTTACTTTGCTTATGTTAGTTTTTACATTGGGTTATTTAGTGTCAAATTTTGTGTAGGACACCCAGTGAGGATCGAACTCGCTACTCAGTGTTATGGTCAACCAGACCAGTTGAGAAACTATTGACACGTTTCGACGATGAACTGGCGTCATCAGAAAAACAATTTCAAAGCTACATGAGCCAAACAAAACGAGATTCTCGTTGAATGCTTGCGTTTTATAGTTTAACAAAATTAAATCTATCAAGTGTAACTAATTCCAACTGTTTTTATGCATCTATTTTATTTATATATCTTAATTATTTTTAAGGTTCATTATTTTAGTACAGATTTATTAAGAATTTAGATTTTCAAGATTGTCTCTTAATCTTTCTTAATCCGTCGGATTCTCAGTCAAAATCTCAAATTTATTCCCCATCTTCATTTTGAGTTCTTCTCGGGATGCGCTTTTGTAAAAAGAAAAATAATCAAAACAAGTTTTTTTTTATTTATCTTTGTTTCAACTGTGATAGTGAGTTCGATTCTCGATGGATGCGTGTCCAGGGATCTTCGGTATAAAATTCGGGGAGCTATCATTGTCGGGAAAATAAAGGAATTAACGTCTTTCAATGAATTATCAATCTAATTTTTTTATAGCTGATTTTGCCGCAGTCAAAATCAAAGATAAACCCGTTGAAGAAAAAAAAAAAAAAAAAAAATACATAAAGGGTGTGAATGAAAGTGTCTCTAGTAGAGGCGTGTTCGTTTTTCGTTTTTTTTATGTAAATTTATGCAGAGTTCCTATGAAAGATTGTGAGAGACTTACATTTTGAAAAAAGTTCTTTGTTGGTTTGGCAGAATCATTTCGATGTGTAATCTAATCAAGTAAGCTTTGGTCATTTGTATGCTGTTCTGCTTTACATTCAATGTACAATGAGTAGCCGCAATACATCGAACCTCTCAGAGATTTTTCCAAGCGTAGCTAAGATGTGGCACAAGGCTGAAAGTATGTGGGGGGGACACCCAAACCTCTTAGAGAAGAGTGAGCGTTGCGCGCTTTTATATAATGCTTTTGACAACGCCATCTAGCGGGCATTCGCAGAAGTTCTTCAGCCTCAAGTGGAGTAACCCCGTCATCATTTCCCCCTTAGCTTTGTTTGGATATCAATCACTGGTACTGATAGAAAACTTCCCGATATTTCAACACCCCCCCCCAAAACACCAGACAGACCATATCTTTTGCATACATGAAATTATTTTATTTTTGTGTGAATGCATGTGACCAACAAATGAGGTAAACATTGCTTAAAGACAGAGAAACCAGGAAAATGAAAGCCGGGGTGGAGAATGCTAAGCGAAAAAAAAAAAATACGTTCATTTGGAAATTCTTGCAAAAATCAAATAATTGTCGGATTTTAATGACACTTTTAGGACGTATTCACAAATGAATTAAATTATTTTAGAAGTATTTCTTTCTTTCTTTCTTTTTTAACATGTGTTACCCATCCCTAATCTAATTAAATAAGTAGAGGTGGGTAACTAAATGATCATTGTTTATCGAGCAATAAAACTCCGTTTTTTAGAGTTTATAGTGAAAGTCTTATATAAATTAAAACCTAAGCAAAAATAACCTTTTTAGAGATTTACAGAGCCTTTTTTTTTTTTTTTTTTTTTTTTTCAAACACTATATGCTTAAGACTGTTCGTGCGTTCTTTTCGCTGTATAAACGCTGCATGAGACGTCCATACTGCTTACTTGACGTCGAGAGCAATTTCCTGCTTCAACTTCTCAATGCTGAAGAGAAATCACGGCTTTGATTTGAAACAGTTCTGATGATAATATCTGAAGTATATTCAAGTATCAAATAGTATTAAAACGAACCATAAACACCAGACCATGTTTGGGATAAACTGAACTTTTTTCAAATCAATCAATAAATAAAATGGGACAATGGTGTCTCAGGTCTGTAATAATTGTACCTACCCCAAGCTTATTCATTAAAACAAAAAATCCAGACCCCCAACTTTTGTTCCACCACTCCCCCCTTATTTATTTTCATGGAAACTTCCTAGAAAAATGTCAATTAAAACAAAATAATTATTTACAATTATGAAACTGATTTGGTACAGATTGTAAAAAAATTCCTTAAAATTATAATTCATTGCATTCTAAAAATTCAATTGAATCCTCACAAATTATTTTTAATCTTGTAATTTGTCGTCTTACCTCGTTGTTTCAAAATTATTTAAAAGATATGGTTCAGAAAAGAACATTTGGAAGTGGCTCTTATGACCAATATCTTCATGTGCCATGTTCCCTCAAGACGAACGCGATCATGGGTCTCCGCAGCTTCCTGTCCCTTGTAGCTCTTAATAAATCTTGTTTTTCTGTTATTTCTCCTAAAACCTGTTCCGTCATCCATTTACTCAAGGTCACTAAGTATGTTATGCGTCGTTTTCTTGTCTCTCTTGCCTTCAATCTCTCCTGTGAGTATCAGATTTTCTAAGCCCTTATACTGGAACAGTACATTTTTGCAGCATCTTTATTGTACGAGTTCCACCTGAGGGCTGGATTGGGTTTAAGTCCCAATAAGCACTCAAGGAAAACCCATTCGTTGTAGGTGAAAATTCATAATCCACTCGGTGATGATGGAATGTTACTAGTTTGGATTTTGCGGTATTGAATGTTTTACTGATAGGAGTATGTACGTTGAGTATTTAAGTTGGGAAATACGTTTCACCGGAATGTTTATTCCACAAAAAAAAATAGCGGAATCCGGGTAATAAAATATAAAGAAACAACTAAAACCAATAATATATTATATATATATATATATATATATATATATATATATATATATATATATATATATATATATATATAAAGAAAGAACACATAAGATATAAAATCCGGTGTTCTTATAGATATTTTTATTTTTTACATAATAGTGCTCAATGTAAATTTACAGAGCATTATTATATAATTAAATTGATTTAAAATATGGTTTTAATCAATTAATATATATATATATATATATATATATATATATATATATATATATATATACACACACATATATACACACATATATATATATATATACACACATATATATATACACACTCACACATATATATACACATATATATACACACACACATATATATATATACACACACAAACAAACGATAATGTATTATCAAGACAAAGGGTTACATTGTTGTATGTATGTGACAATTTTTTCTTTCTTTCTTTTTTTTTTAATCAATTCGCCTCAAGCAAGGCGATAATGCCACTAAGACGCAAAGACTATCGGGAGTGAAAGAGAATGCAAATACTTTAGAACTGACCAGAAATCCAACCCTAAACAGGAAACAAGAGATAAATCTCTACTCCTGTTGAAAAGGCCGGGGAGGAGTGTGTACAGGATGATAGGCTAACTTATCGACTCCTATTGGTTGCCTAATACAAGAAGTGGGGTCTTTATAAACGGGAGATCAGAAAATCATTTTTAAAGGCTCAAAAAATGCAAAAGTAATAAGCCTTAACAAGCATGACGGACGGAAAAGTTCCACACGCACACTCACAAAAAAAAAAAAAACAGAAATAAAAATCAGTTTTGCTCTGGTGGGAAAGTCATAAGTTTGGCTTTTTGGGTAAGAAATATGTCAGACTTTAAAATGGCAATTTTATTTAATAGTTCTTTAAGAACTATTAAATAAAATTTTGTAGAGGTACTAACTAGTCTAAATAATTTAAGTACCTCTACAAAATGTAAACAAAGAGAGCATAGCATGATAAAAAAGACGCGAACTTGACGAAAACAAAATTTTATCGTCTAATGTTCATATTATTATTAAAGAGGAAAGATCAAAGTATTTTGGGGGTATTTTTTTTTTACATTTTTAATCGTTCCTAGCACGTCTGAAATTTTCGTTAAAAAATATTGTTTTTTTTTGTCAAAAAAAATGGACAGATAATCCATCATTTTCAATCATTTTTTCCATTTTATAAAAAAGATGAAAATCTCAATTTGACATTCTTTTAAAAATCAATTATCATTTTTTCAAAACTTATTTTAATAGAATCAGAAATTATAATGTTTATTTAAAATATTTTGAACCAAGCTTAACTTAGCTTCTGCGCCGAAAAAAATGAAATTTGAAAATAAACCAAAGCAGGTCATAAACTTTCGCGTCACTTGACAGGTGACGAAAGACATTTTCATGACGTCTATATAATTTACGGGAGGATAATTCTTTCTACGGATGGAAAGAAGTGAAATTATTTAGATTTAAGTGAACAAATTATTTACCTCGTTACTTTTATGGAAAACATTCAGCACTCTAATTTTTTAATTTATTTTTTTTTGTACTTAGTTTTCATCTTTACGTTTACGATGCTTATTGGAAAGTATATGATAAAGAAATTAAAAAATAAGTCTGTTAAGAGTGAGATTAAAATTCATAAGAAAGGTATCTAATTAATTTATAGGTACCTTTCTTATGAAATTTTATCAGAAGTGTACATAAAATACTATAATTTTATGTACATTTATTACATTTTACTGTGTTATTTGTATTTCCATTCATTTTATTATTAATTTTGATATTTCATTTATGGAAAAATATCATAACTGAGATTAATATAAAAATAAGATCATAAATTAAAGTTTAGCAGGAGTTAAATTTCATAAGATGATACTGATACTTATAGGTACCCTTCTCAGTTGAAATTGAAAAATCAAATTAACTTCTCCATACGTGTTTCGCAAAAGTAAAGGCCTTAACAGCGGAGAACAATTCTGAATTCAAATAATGCAACTAAATTGTATTCTGGTTGGTCTTCCGTACTTTATAATTACTGCCCGATTATAAACACAAAAATTACATTTCTTAATTACTTCCGATCTTCTGATTGATCCAAATGATACAATTTTCAAAGCGCTAGACAATGACAATCTTATAAGGACAATTTGAAAGGTTGACGTTGCTTTTTTTAACTAATGTTTTGTTATAATATTTTTAAAAAACTTAATGTTAAAAATCTATTATAATTAAAGAAATAACAAATAATTGTATTAAAAATTCAATTTTCATTGAAAAAATTTTTTGCTTTCAGAAAATATTGTCCATATTCATATAAACAACTAAAAACAAATAAAAGCATTTGAAATTAAATAATATCTTTGTTTTATTGAGTTTTGTATGTTACAATTCAGAGCTGATTTTCAGGTACGTAGGATCCAATTAAAAAAAAAAAGCATGATTTGCATTCTTCAAAGCCTTGTGCTTTTAACTATTGTAATCACTAAACCCGATGCGATCGAATTTCTAGAGTTTTTCATAAAATTAGTTATGGGGGTGTTAATAAATATAAAAAAATATTTCTGCCATGACTTTGATAAAAAAAAAAATATTTATAATAATTTCGATCATCTGTGAATAGTTTCTGAAAGTTTCATTAACATCTGACAATTATTTTTATTTTTGCAAGATTTTCCAAATTAATGTGTAATACAAAAAAAAAACGCGCTAAAATTATCTATGTTATTTTACTAGTTCCTGTTGGTACAAAGAGAAACAAAGGTTTTTTTTAATCAAAATTTAGAATGTTCTAAAAGAAGGAAAATTTTTTAAAAATAATTAAAAAAAAAATAAAATTTGGTCTTTCCTCTTCATAAAAACATAAAGCATTTAGACGATAAAATTTTGTTTTCATAAAGTTTGGCGTCTTTTTTTTCATCAGACTATGCTCTTTTTTAGCGATTTCGTGGAGTTAACGAAATAAATATTTTAATAAAGTAGCATTCTCAGTATTAGTAAAAAATAATAATAAATTGGTGATAGAACAGTTTTTTTCTGTTTTTTTTTAAATGAATAATCTTCTTTTTCTATGATTTTATCCTTCCTACAAACCGAAGTTATTCTTTTTTCCTTCAACAGCTGTACCTTACGACGACTTTTTCCGGAAGGCTATAGAAGAGATCAACAGGCATCGTCATTGTAAAAAACAACTGAAAGAGCGGGTCGGACAGTCGGAACAACAGAAAATCTTCATTGATCGGTATTTTATGTTGACGATAAATTGTTAAAGCAAAATGCAAAAAAAAATAATCACTCTTTGAACCTGTCGTACCGTTTTTTTTTTAGTTTTTTTGTTTTTTTTTTACCAGTACAACGCTTCATGGGCTAATAATCATCAGCAAAGGTGTCAGCAGGTCTCAGGGTTCAACGTGACGAGGTAATTTTCGATCAGAGGCGTTTATGACAGTATTGTTGAATTAAAAACTGTACAGAACAAGACTAGATGCATTTTTTTACGAAATCGATATTGGATCTCGACCTACACAACTAAGCTTAGTCCAGTACGTAAAAACAAATAGTGGGTCGGAGGAAGATTATAATTAAGCTCGAGAGAAAGAGAATAAAAATAAAAATTAAATTTCAAATATTATCTGGGTTTGATATCAATCACTGGTTTGATAGAAAACTTCCGATATTTCACAACCCCACCCCGCCCAAAACCAGACAGACCATATCTTTTGCATACATGAAATATTTTTTACGTGAATGTATGTGACCAACAAATGAATAAACTAAACATTGCTTAAAGACAGAGAGACCAGGAAAGTGAAAGCCGGGTTGGAAAAGCTAAGCAAAAATAAAAATAAAAAAATATAGCCTGAAATTGTTTTTTTTTTTCCGTTTATTTTTAACATTTTTTGTTTTAGATTTTTCATATATACTGGGTTGAAAACAACAATTACTCAACTGCGATCAGGATTAAGCTGCAAAAGTGTAAAATAAAATTCATGATGAATAAATTTGCAACCAATAATTGCTATTTATTATTAAAATTAGTAAAAAAAAATATATTCTTTTTTGCTGAACGTTTTATACTTTTATAACACGTTTCTTACTTTTTTAAAAAGGATATTTGTTTTATCCTCGGAATTTTAACAAATTCATTTCATTTCAGTTTTTTAAATATATCTCTAGTAGTCTCTAAAAACCCCAGTTACCCAGGAATTTTAAGGAAGGTGACAAAAATGCTGAATTGCATCCATACACTCAGTGTATTAGTCTAATAATTAGACTGTAACACGTACATTTTTTTGTTTTTTCGTTCAGCCAAGCAAAAAAAAAACCAACAAGAGTTCGAATCTCACTGAGCTTCTGCTTCCTTAAAATATCTTATATTTCCGACTCTGCGACTCATTGCAGAAGATTGACGGTTTTTAGTTGGAAAAAAATGTTGCGATAAAAAAATAAAAAATGAATGAAATGAAAACAGATCAATATTGGAATGATTTACCTCCTATGAGGAAAAAAATGTCACAAAGTTTCAATTTTAAAGTTTGCATTAATATTGGAATAATAATGGTATGTTTATTTCTCTATATTCTTATTTTACATTTTTTAAAATTCTGCAATCATTTTTAAAAGTAAATATTTTTTTAACTCCTATATTTCTCGATCTAT
>CAHIKZ030002103.1:52500-67500 GCA_903632075.3 Acanthosepion pharaonis | reverse complement strand
CTACAGACCTCAATGGCTCTAATATATACATATGTGTATATGTGTGCATATATGCAGATGTACATCTGCATATATGCACACATATACACATACGTATATATTAGAACCATTGAGGTCTGTAGATATAGTGGATGGTTACAATGCATATAACCAGACACTTCTCTGTGGCTGAATGTTTAACAGCATGTCAGATCAAATGACAGCTCCCATTAGGGTTACAGGTTCAATTCTTGTTGGAGAGCACATATTTTCTACAAAATTTCTCAAACATTCAGGCCGGTAAATGTAATTAATACTGTTTAATTAAAAAACTGAGCATTTACTTAAATAATATATATTATATATATATATATATATATATATATATATATATATATATATATATATATATATATATATATATATATAGTTAAGGTTTAAAACAACTCTTTAGCTTCCAATCTCAATTACTCACAGTTAACTGCTACATCTCTCCCTCCTCTAACCTTACAGGTATGAACTTCATTTCATTCCACACTGGGGTTAAAAGACAGATGACCACTTTCATTGTCAGCCAAAATACCCTATTCTCCAGATGAGGTAAAAGAATTTGTTTGATTATTAATTATGTTGCTCTGTATAAATTAAATATAATACATAAAGCTCTTTTTTTGTGGATCAAATCTGATATTTTCATATTACTAGGATCCACTTGGATTATATACCAATGGATTTTTTATCTTACTATATATATATATATATTTTAATATATTTATTATTATTTATTATTTTTATAGTTACATTAAGGCCAGTAAATGTTGTTAATGTTGTTTATTATAAACTGAGTATTTAAATATTTGTATCTATAAAAATAATATATAAACACAAAATATATACATTATATATATAAACAATATATATATATATATATATATATATATATATATATATATATATATATATATTATAAATTAACTGATTTAAAATACGTTTTTTTTTTTTATTTACATAGTAATAACCATGTTTCAAAAATGGAAGCTAAAAGCTTCAAATTTAATTTTGTAATTAATCAGACAAGGGGTGGTAGCATATTCATTTTTATTAATAACTGATACAACAAATGTTAATAAAAATGAACACACTACCACTCCTTGTCTGATTGATTGCATCTCTCTGTATCCTTGGAAACAGTGAATTATGAATTTTTCTGTGCCTTTAAAACTCAGTAAATTTAAAAAAATAAGTTACTCCAAAAATCGTTTGAGGATGAAATGGAACTAATGTTTTTAATTTAATTACAAAATCAAATTCAAAGCTTTTAGCTTCCATTTTTGAAACATGGTTATTACTGTGTAGCAAAAAAAAACATATTTTAAATCAGTTAATTTATAATATTAATGCTCTGTAAATTTACATTGAGCACTATTTTGTAAAAATAAAAATAAGAACACCAATTATACATCTTACTGTTCTTTTCTATTTATATATATATATATATATATATATATATATATATATAATATAAACCACTGGTTTTGATGCACACTCATGTTGAGGATAAGAAGACATTGTGGAGCACATTGAGTATTCATCCATGATCCCCCTCCCCGCCACTCAATCCTCAGCAATGAGGATGGGAAGAAGTAAATAAGAAGCAAGTTAATAAATAAGTTTTATAAAAAAAAACATTCCTGGAATTTTGATTATAATAAATAAATAAAAGATCAAAGATTGATTCTGATCTTAGAATAACTGAGCAAGTTTTAGTTCTATTATGAGAAATAATAAAGTGTTTTGGGATCTAATTAATTTTGATAACAGTAACAGGCTGATAATACTATCCATAAAGATAATATCTCATTTCCTTTGTATCCATATTATAAGAGTAAATATAAGCACTTTATGAAACATTTGATGTTTATTTAATGATTCTAGTTTCTAATGACAAAAATGCTACATGCTTAAATTACAGACAAAAGCTTCACTATTGCTGGGTTATGATCATTCTTTGATAATAAACACTCAATGACTGATTTATATTTCACAATAATTAACCAAGTTCAATTTCCATTATGAAATGTGTTATATTCTGTGCTAATAGGAATATGGACTGGACAAACATGGTGGATAAATAGTAAGAGGTTTACTGTAGAAACCAGTACAACAAACAAGGAAGTAATAGTTATACGCACAGTCGTCACAAGTCAGTACAGTTGTGTGTGTGCAACTATCAGAAGGCCGCTAGTCTTGCAGATCCCAGCTTGACTCTCCTGTCCACTGTCCTAATGGACACTTATAGGTGGTTACCATCTATAGTGCCGCCACTCATGGGGGTGGCAGGTTATTCCATCACATCAAAATGAAATACAAACATTACCCAGCAACCCTTTATTTTCTTTATTTCATATTATAAGGTTCAAGCATCACATCATCTCTGAAATGAGAAATCACTTAATTATTTGAGTGATATTCTCTTTGGAGATTTCTTGTAGATTTTAATGAAAATAAAAAAAATATTGATAGGATCAGGTTTACTTTGAGTCATTTTAGGGAAAATATATATTTAGGTGACTGGAGGACAAGGCATAGAAAGGTCCATCATGGCTTTCCCAAGAGTATTAGACCCAACTGAATTTAAAATTATTTTTGATATATATGAACTATATTCAGAAATACCCTTTCTTCTGATTAAATAAGTCACAAGTTTCATTCATAGAATATTTTAAATAGGATCATATTGGGTGGTAAAAAAAGTCACAAGGTTCAGAATAGACAAAAAGATTAAAAAAAAAAAACAGAAAAAAATGGTTAAAAAGAAAGTTTCAATTTGGAATTCTGCCAAATAATAGATGGAAGGCAAAAACAAAAAAAAAATCATGGTGTACAGTTCATTTCTCATAAAGAACTTAGAGAATGCATTTGTTAAAAATAAAATCTTTCCAATATTCTAAGAATATTGAAAAGCATTTTTTTCTTTCTGATTTTCAACCCAAAGTGAAAATAGTTGAGTGCTTATGTCTTTACAAGATCAAATCGGCAGCTATCAAGAAATTCTCAGGATAAAATTGGAGAAGTTGAAATCAAAGAGTGCCAAATTGTTTGGAGGTATTTTTGGCAATCTGGCAAAACACCATAATGGATATGGAATGGTATACAGAGTCTAAATCTGGATCAATTGTATTACTAAAAATATCAACGAAGCTTGTACATTTTACAAAAAGGTAAATATGTAAGCTCAAATGACTAGAGTAGATAAATGAATATGGTTTTACAATACACTAAACCCTGCATAATGGTCAAGTTATATTAAACACCTACAAAACAAAACAAAAAATTCCAATTATTGTAGTTTTTAATTAGACTCAAATGTTTTCAGAAGTGGCCAGACAATATCAAGATACTAATTTATACTATAATTATCTGTAAATGCTAATTATCACTATGCTTACTAATTATTATTATTAATAATTGTTATGAAATTAGTACCACTGGTATGCTACTTGAATGGATGGAAAATAAAGGCAGGTCAAAATTCTTCCTTGGTTATTCCTCTGAATTTCTTATAAAGAAAACTTAAGGAAACAATTGTAATTAGCTTTTAGTAGACATAGAGTTATATTCCTTGGATATATTTTTGTCAGTTAAAATTTACTGAGAAATCAGTGGTCCAATCAGACTGGAAAGTGCTTTATTCTCCAACTTAGAACAGTTACCTTATTCTTTGAGTTCAAACAGTATTGTGCTAACAAAAGTTACACTGCTATGTGCAATTTTGCTGTTACAGTAACAATCACATGAACAAACAGAAATTGGACCATTATAATATTGATATGTAAAGCTTTTCAAAGTGGTTCATTTGATGATGAACTCTTTATTTCAATGTCCAGTGTAAAATGTGTGCATGTGTGAGTCTATTTTTAAACTCTAATTTTAGCTTGAAGCTTGTACTTGGCATTCAAGTGGTCTAATTTTATGTTAATATTCCTTAGACTCCAACTCATGAGGTAACCTTCAGAGAGATTTTAATTAATTATTTAATTTAATTAACAGTTTCTTCTTTCACACTTCTTGCTTGTGGTACTCTTTTCTGGTTTCTTGCTTTCCAGTCAAATTTAATCTTCAAAAATTTCAATACAACATCAATAGTTATCTTTTGTCTTCTTAATTCCTTTTCTTTTATTGCTCTCTCTCCTTAATAATGTTTTCTTTTTCTCATATTTCTTATATTCTTTCACACTCAGTAAGCCCCTTGTATCTTAGTGGCTTTATTGCCTTGCTTGGGATGAAATGATTAAAAGATTTTCCAGTTTGTGAATATGAACAACCATCTGTTATGTTAAGAATAGTTGATAATGTTAACTCTTTCTAGGGAGTGACCTGGAACGGTGAAAAGCAGACAAGGTTACACAAATTTATTCCATTGAGAAACTGAAAAGCTTAAATTTTCAGTCATCAAACTGCTTACATATATGTTTGTACATTGTGTAGACAAACAGAACAGAGATTGGGAATGTCTGTTGATCCCCTAAGTGATTTTATCTTCATTTCATATCATCGGATGGCTAAAAGAATTACCATATATATTGGTACAATGCCCAATCTTGCATATCGGCCGACACCCAAATTTTTACTTATAAAACTTAAATTTGCCATGTATCTCGTATCATGCAAGATCCTTTTTTGAAAGACCAAATTACAATAGACTAACCTCTTTTCCACTATATCTTTATTTCATCATGTTATAGTTAAATGAGTTAAAAAAGTAAAAGAGAATGATAAAAGTGTCGTTAGTAATGCCATATTTGTTGTGTAAATGTATACAGCCATAAACAACTGTACAAGAAACAGCTAAACATCTTATAAATGTAAACAATGGAAAAGATGTATATTCACTATGTTTGTATTTTATAATATGATACTTATATGTGAATATTACATGCATTATTATTGGATACAGTTAAGTAAAACATAAGTTTTATCAAAATCATGTTTATTTTAAATAGAGCTGTATTTTTTGACTGCAGTAGTAAATGGATATATAGCTTGGTCAATGGTGTAGACAGGACCAGCAGTACATATGTTAATTTTATATCTCATGTATAATGAGACCAGCTTAAAATCAGCTTCAAAATTAGTTCTTGCATGATACACAAGTGTGTGTGTGTGTGTGTGATCTCTGAAGAGGCACTCTATCTGATTTAACAACTAATATGCAGTCTTGGGAATGTGCTGAGTGTGAGAACATGTTGTTGTCGAGGGCATGTTATTTAAACCATCCAAAGGGCCATGATAACAACCAGAAGCAATGCCAATTTTGAAGCTAATTTGACTACAGTAAATGGAATATAGCTTGGTCAATTGTTTAGCCAGGGCCAGCAGTACATACACTAATTTTATATCTCATGTATGATGTGACCCCCTTAAAATTAGCTTCAAAATTAGGTCTTCAAAAGTCACATGATACGCAAGTATATATGGTAACTGAAATTATGCTTTGATACCAGCACATTGGTTGTTTTTAAAGAAAGTTGAGAAATGGCCAGTAAAGCCTTTTACATTGCTAACCATTTCAATATTAAAATGGACACACAGAAACCTTGTTGCTAACCATTTCAATATTAAAATGGACACACAGAAACCTTGAGATTAGCTGGCTGGTCTTTGTACCAGCCAATCAAATGGCTTCTCACATTTCTTGCACATCTGGTCCTTTCAATGGCAGTTTTTATGATGGTTTTCTGCATTCTGTGATTTTATATTGATTTTTTTTTTGTGTTCCAAGTGAGGGCTTGTAAAAAGGGTTCCATCATCTTGGCACTGAAACTCCAAATAAGGCTCCATCTCCAAAGGGTTAATATATTTAGGAGTACTATAAACACTTATATAAAAATGCCATATTCCTTCAAAACATAGATAATCATGACTCTCCACATCTTTCTTTTATTTTAATATATATAAACTGTATATTGCTATGCCTATTTTTGAAAATATAGGGTACTCTTTGATATTATTTCCATGGTTTTTGAATTCAGTGTTGTCCTTCTATTAGAGTGGTGGCTAACCAAGGCTAGAAAGATCCCAGTCTACCTAATTATTTAACATATAACTGGGGAGAGAAAAGATGGATTCACACTTTTCCCACAGATATTAGCACAAAGCAAGTATAAACTGCCTAAGCTGGAATTTGATCTCAGCTTGACAATTCAATTTTTAATGTTGATATCCATTACACCAACTGCATATCTATAAACATTGATACAGATGCACAAAATATGTCTATACTTATAAACTCACGAATGCATATATATGTATGTGTAGATATATACTATAATCCCATGTGTATAAGACGTAGGGTTTTTTCATAAATAATCGTCATCAAAAGTCTGTTGTGTCTTAGAATTTAGTTTAGAACTCAATACCATATTTTCCAGGACTGAAAATGGACAAAATCAGGTCAAACTGGATGTATTTCTTTGCTGTACAGATAATATCTATCTAATGGTGTATTGAAACAAAGGAAAATAAATCTTTTATAATTTTTCTCTAAGTCCCATACAGTTCTATAAATTTCCAGATTTCATTGAGTCTAGACACCTACGTAAGTTTGGAAATCATTCAAAGGTAAAGATATTATTTAATTTATAACAAAGAAAAATAAAAATACAAAATGATGTATAATTTAAAAATAAAAATCATCAAGAACAATTTTTTTATTGAAAGGCAATTAATGACTTTCACAATAAACACTTTTTAGCAAGTTTTGTAAACAGTCTTCTTCAGAACTACAGAAATAATTTTCAAAGAAAACAGCCCAGATTGTCACAAAAAAATCTAAACCAAATAAATAAGTTAATATGTATTCAATTTTATTTTGATTTATTTTCTCATATTGCCATATTCATAAAACTTATAAAGAATGAAAGATCTAAATATTTGGAGTTCTGGGTATCCATTTAAAATACTACCAAACAATATAATTATCTAGATATAATAACATTGTACTTCACAGATGGAATGGAATGGCTGAAAGGAAAATGAATAACATGCTTTGTTCTCAGAGAGACTTTTATATCACTAAGAAATACACACAAAAAATTATATATACATATATACACATGTCCCATGCAGAAAACAATATATCATATATATCTACACAACAAAGCAGAGTTTAAGGAGAAAAAAAAGAAGAGTCTTACATATATGGAGATACTTCTGTGTTTCTAGAGAAGCCATGTTTAGGACTCTAGATTCAAATGCACTAGATTTATCAATGTCCGAGACAAGGACATATTCCACAAATAGAAAACAAATTGAGGACTGCGAGCTGGAGTTTCCAAAGGGAAATGGCACCATGGATTTGTAAGCTGGTTGGGAGGTATAGATTTAGCCACTGCCTGGGCCATGGGGGAGCTAAAGAAAGCAATCCTTTGATTTGATGCTGTAAAATGAATTGAATTTGGCTGCTACCTTTGTCACTAAATGGATTAATATTGTTATGCAGCCATCACATGATCCATGTGACTTATCTCCATGAAAGGAAGATAACCACTTTTGTATCCCTACAATTATATAACAAACTAAAGTATTGGAAGTATTTGTAAAGCTATCACAAGTGACCAAAGAAAATAAAAAGCAAACCCATAATGGATCAACGTAAGAGACAAACTTATAAAAAATAATGGAAAAAGTAATCATAAACTGAGGAAAAAAACAATAAAAAGCCACAGCCAGACACCTACCTAAACAGTAAAAGACAGAGTTCTATGCCTAAATTAGTATGACAGAGTAATTACACCATCCCACAATACAACAAAAGAGAAAAAGTTGATGTTGTTTCTTGGGTTTCATGCTATTGCAACCCTCAGGAGGTGACAAGAATGTGTATATATATATATATATATATATATATATATATATATATAAAAAGGGCTGTGGTGAAATAATTTATTACATGGAACCTTAAAGTGGTTTGTTTTTATTTAAATTATTTGCTCTGGATTTACATTGAGCTCTCTGGATTTTATCCTCCTTAGGTTTACCCATACGGATTACCTAGTTTTTCATAAACTAACTAACTAACTAACTATAAATATATATATATATATTCATATGATTAATAATAAATATACATTTTTCCTCACCAATATTCTTTTTTAGTGGTGTAATAGTAAGCTAGTCTTTTAGATCTTTGCAATTATGTTGTGAGATTGAACGTCACTGAATGGTTCATGCTTTTGACCTGTTAATAAAACTAAGCTGTTTACTCGTGGATAAATATGTTTATTCCTTCAGCCAAACTCTCAAAACAGATATTTCATTCTTTCGATTTATTATACAAAGCTTGCCACACCTTTTTTTGCGATTCATTAATGAGACCCGGGATAACCAAAATTTCCTAAACTACGTCTTCTATTTCTTGCCGTTAAAAAGAAAAACAAATCAACATCCACAAAGACCTGCCCTGCATGTTATGGCTGAACTAAAATTTCTATTGCAAGGTTATCTTACTTTGAAGTTTATGCCAAAGAAAACCCGATTTTCACTGGCTCTGCTTGGATGCAAACACCAGCTAATATTGATATATTTCATTAAATGACTTCCTTCTAAAATAATCATGCCCTAACCTACAGCTTAATTACATTTTCTTTATCTCTTTATGGTTATCAGCGTAATGGATATCATCCTACTAGTCTTAATTTGTAACCCAGGACACAAAAGAATGCATGTTTTAATTAATTCACCATATAAATTCTCTCACTCCTTTGATATGCCATGTCCTTTCAGGAGGTGGGTGATCATGGCGCTCCACAACTTCCTATCCTTTGTAGCTCTTAGCAATATTTATCTTTTTACCATTGTGCCACCCACTGCTCTGCCACACTAGCTCATCACGTAGATGAGCCCCTCCCTATCTCTTTTGCTTTTGATATATCCTGTGAGTTTCAAATTCTCCAAGCCCTCATTCTTCATGGCTTATGCCACATCAAGTTGAAACACTGGTTCCTGTATGATCACCAAAGTTAAGCAATGTCGAGCCTGGTCAGTGGCTAGATTGGTGATTGTTTAGGAATACCAAATGCTGTAAGCTTTCATGCACAGATGATGGCTAATTATAATGGCTCAATATTGTTGATCGAAGACCTGACTTCCAGTTCTTTACACAAATACTTTTGCAAAAAGTATAAATCCATCACCTCTGCCAATTATGGGTTAATTAGTAAGATGTGTATCATTAAACCTTTATTATCTCTAAACATATTTCCTGGCTTTAAATAACCTGCAAAGGGTTCATAAACTGTAAAAAACAAATTAATCAGATTCTTCATTATGTGTTTGAGAAATTTCAACTATCTATTATTGATTGTGAATATAATTATCATTTTTATTTCCATTTTCCTTAAGACTTCTTCTTATACTCTGTCCATGGTATTCTCAGCATCCTTCTGTAGAAACACATTAAAGTTGCTTCCAATCTCTTCTTCATCTGTGAGGAGTTTGTCTAGCATTCACTGCCAAGTAGAAGGACCAACATTACATAACAATTCAGCACTCTTTTATCTGTTTCCAATTCTTTCACTACAACCTTTAAATATGAATGTAGCTGTTACCATTGAGCCATATCACTTTCACATAGCATACAAGACAGATTACATTCTCAACCACTTCAAATTCTATATAAGTCCCAATCTGAAGGAACTATCATGTGTTTAGTAGAGTATTCAGCTAGAATACTAAAAATAAGTGCAAAAGTAGAAAACAGTCACTCAATATGCAGTGACTATTGGTGTGAGAACTCAATGAATACAATTTTATTTTAAATACTAAAATTCACTCAATACAATAACCACTCAAAGTAGAGGATTACTGCCAAAATGGTAATAATGAATGAGGTGTGTGATATGAATTGAAGAGAAGTTGGAAAGAAATGAAAATCTAATAAAAGGCTGAAGTGCCACTCAAGGCAGAGGATTACTGCCAAAATGGTAATGGTGAATGAGGTGTGTGATATGAATGAAATGGGGAGACAGTAGAAAGTGACGATTATAAAGCTAAGGAGGATAGATGTTTGATTTGAAGTTAAGATTGTAGTCTCCATGGAAGCATTTCTTCTTACATTTAAAACACTGAGGAAATGAGGGTGATTCAGCTCTGTGGATGTAGCATGGCATGTCAATGTAAATAATAATAAGAAAAAATTAAGTGCATATATTCTAACAGTCTACTGAGAAAAAAATCATGGAGGGTATGAGATTTTATGTATTTTTAAATGTAGCACTTGAATAAAAAGCACTGGTAAAAAAAACTGTGTCAAAATAGATGGTTATTCCCTTGACACTGCTACTTCTGTATACACATTTGACTTTCAAGGCAATGTTTATTTACAAGACATAAAAATATGTGTACCAAGTACAATGGGATATTTGTTATTTACCTTGTATTACCATTTTATAAAGAAATACATTGATGAAGAAAACTTTTTATTCAAAAATTTATAAAAAAAATTACAAAATTATCAACATATGTAAACCAATTACGATGCAATATTTATTATTTACCATTTTATAAATAACTATGAAAACAAATTCTTTATTCAATCTATTAAATAATGTTTAACATCTTTGCTGTCATTTCTCAAGAATAAAGATAATGTATAAATCCATTTTCATATGTTTTTTTTTTAATTTTAAAACAATAAAGATTGTCGAGAGAGTAAAAAGTGTATACAGTAATAGCGGTGTCAAGGGAATAACTGTCCATTTGACATAACATTTTTTTTTGCAGGCACAAAAGTTAAATATTGCCAAACAACCATTGCCAGATTTTAAAGACTACAATCCAATCAAAATATAGATAAATCAGAACAAAGCAAATATTACAGGTAACCGAAAAAAAAATCTGGTGCACGTGTTGGTGTGCTCATATGCTGGTTATTTATGTAAACCATGATATCACAGGTAGAATTTATTAAATAAATATACGAAAACATATTCAATGATGTGATTACATATATTGTGACTAAACAGGCACTAAAAACAATAGAGGATTAAGCAGATACCAACATTTTCTGAATTCATTTACGGTATAAAATGATAAACCTTAATGATTCAGAAATTGGTGATTTAATGTTTATATGTCTCTTATGAGAAAACTTGTGAAAAATATTAATTTTTGAAGCAAGCCAAGATAGTAGAAAGACCTCGGTCTTGATACAAGAAGGAAAATTTGTTTCAACAAATTTCAGTACTTAATCTATATGGTACACATTCAAGTCAAAACTAAATTGAGGAGATAGATATTATATATATAGATATATAACCTGTATATAATTTACTTTTTGGAATAAACATTTGAGAAATCATGAATATTGAGAGTTTGTCTAAATCTAATTGCCCTTGTTTTTCAATAGTAATTTTTTTTATTACCTTGTAGATGATTTATCCAAAGGCACATTGAGATAGTAAAAGATGCCTTCCAAAAGCTAAGCAAAGTATTAGGAAACAGGAAAAATTTTCTAGAGAATATATGCTCAGATGAACAAGAGACTTGAAGCAACAAAAATATGGTTCTACTGAAGGATGCTAAGAATACCATGGACTGAACATATGAACAATCAAGAAATTTTAGAGAAAATGGAAATAAAATGGATACATACTTAAAATCAGAAAGAGATAGTTGAGATTTTGAGGGCACATAATGAGGAAAGAGGGCTTGGAGAATTTGATACTTGCAAGACATATTGAAGACAAGAGGGAAAAAGGGAAACAACACATAACCTACCTAAATGGATAGTTGAACAAGGTTTAGAAAGTAAAAAGACAAAATTTATTAAGAGTGACAATGGACTGGATATTGTGGAGAGACATGATCACTTACATCTTGAATGGACAGAGCACAAAGAAGAAGAAGAAGAAGAAGAAGAAGAAGAAGAAGAAGAAGAAAACTTGAGACAAGTAATTTCAGGCCACACTAACAATATTACAAAGGTTTTTTTTTTGGTTTTCAAATTATAGCATCTTTGCACCAAAGAGCATTCAGGCAAATGAGAGGTGTTGGATTAACCAACCAATCATCTGTCAAAACACTGGGGATGAGATTTCATGGAGAAAAAAATTGGAGCCCAAAAACGTTTAATGGAATGTAGATTGGATGTCAAAGTGAAAAAAAAAATATCTATAGAAGAAGAGGTATGGAATGTGGAAGGTAATTGGCTTAAAACAAAGAACCCTGAATTTTGGAGTAGTTCACCATGCATGTGTAATAAGTATTAGAGCCGTAACAGTGACATTTGCTGATATGTTGGTTATAAACAACAAATCGTGCACAGAATTTAATGCATTGAGTAAAGAGTAATAAGAGAATTGAGAAGCAGAATGGAGATAAAGAATGCAATAGGGGGGGAGACAGAAGTAATTTTCATTTTTGGGAACCAATTATAATGACAAATGTATCATCCTAATAACTAATCATATTTGGAAGGTAAGAATAAATCTGCCATACACTAACATGTTTAATAGCAGTGGGTTGATAAGGATAAATCTAAACAACTGACCCCAAAAGCTGAGTTCCATGGAAGAAAGGTAATTGTTGTCCATGTGGTGGGATCATCAAAGTATTATTCTTTTAGACTTCTCAAAATGCAATGAAATGCTAAATGCACATTTATACATCCAGCAGCTACAACATGTCCATTAAGGTTTGGCTGAAAATTATCCTGCACTTGTCAATATGAAAAATGTTGTTCGCTTCCATTACAAAGCAAAGTCAGTAAGAATAACACAAAAAATTGTTAAAACTTGGTTGGTCTGTTCTACTCCACCCACAATGTTCACCTGACTTTACACTAAATAATTATTACCTTTTTTTTTTCAGTCACCGCAAAATGCTTTGATGGGTGGAAATTTCCTTTAATAAAAGCCAGATTTGAGAGATTGTAAAAAAAAAAACTTTTCCATGTCAAATTCTGTGGACTTTTACATAAAAGGTAGCAAAAAGCTGCCTGGTAAGTGGAAGCATGTCACTGCAAAGAATGGTGTATATATAATTGAATAAATTTTAATTATAGTTTGTTCTAAAATCAGACATACATTCAAAGCACTACTTTTGGGATCTCTTGCAATTGTCATAGTGTCAACATTTCAAAGCAGTCCATTTCTTCAACAGAAAATAACAGCTAGAAGTCAAATCTGAATAGTAGTTCTGTGTTGGGGGTGGTGACAGATCTGGTTAACTGTCATGTTTTACGCCACAAACAATTTACTCACTCAGTCACTGGGAATCTAAGATGTACATGGTACACAAGCTCACTCAATAGCATCTCACTGCTGACTTAGTAAGCCTATGAAAGAGTATCTGCTCACGCATGTGCAGTAATGTCCCCTCTGGTTGCAAAGTTATATCAAGGTAGTGCTACAGGTGCTTAAGAGATTCAAAATGGATAGAACACTTTTCAGACAGACTTTGGACATTTTTATCAGAGAGAGAGAGAGAGAGAGAGAGAGAGAGAGAGAGAGAGAGAGAAATGCTGAGAGAAAAAAAGAGAGAGAGAAAGAAAAGAATTCCATGGTCAAGAATAATAACAATGCAGCAGAGTACAGTTAGATTTATGCCTTTCTCAGACAAAGTCATAGCAGAAGTTCTAACCTTAATTCAGTTTCCTTTTATGTTTGATTTTCCAAATTGCTATAAATTTGTTCCAATTTGTGTCTTCAATTTGCAGAAATGAGATGAACAAAGCCCAAAATTTTAGCTGAAAAAAAACTTTTATGAAGTAAAAAGATATTCAGAAAAAAGTAAAAACATCTTGTTACAAAAAGAATCATATTAAAGCATGTACCTACATATCTCTATGGTAAGTAAAATACTTTTATACTTACCTAAAACATTTACTCTATCACGCATTATCTTACTAAAGTTTCATTAATGATTCTAATGGGTATAAAAAAAACTATATGCAAATCAATGACAAATTTGATGAGCTTTCCTCTTCACTAACTGTTTAACCTTTAGCACTCTGTGGATGACTATTGTCACCAAGCAAAATATTAGTCCTGCCAACGCAAGTTGAATTTGAATTTCTTGGTTGTGTAGTCATAACCTTCTATGGCAACACCTAAAATAATCTTGACTGAAATTGAGAGCCAGGCTACTACAATTTCAAATATATAGAACTAATATATAAAACACTATATTTTGAGGGGATTCCATATACAGGAAAAGGGGAAGTAATATTTATAAATCATGCAGAGTTGTTTATGTTAAAATTTAGCACTCTGTCAGGATGCCTTGTAGCATCAACACTCTTCTTCCTGGTGTTGTTTACGTGTGTCATTATAGGAGTTTCAGTTGAACATATATTAGGAAACAAGGCACTACTCTAAGTGTTCCAACAGTTTCCATATAACTCGGAATAATTAAATCACATCGATTATCCCGTCTGAAGGATCTTTTGAATGACACCATTGCAGTTCAATATTCTGCAATTGATGACATCTAATATCCTGCAGGTGATGACTTCAGGGTATCCCTGGCAGGGATAGTGTTCAGATGTTATGCCTTTCCAAAGGGCAACCTGTGATCTAGTCCCAGGGTTACATACATTTTTGAATTCAGAGTTGTTCTTTACTTAAAATGATTTATTTAACTCATAGTTTGGGAGGGAAGAGATGGTTCCATGCCTTTTCCCTAGAAACTGTTGTGGGAAAATGAATGCAACAGACCTGTCTGGAATTTGAACTCTGCTCACTAATTCCACTTTCTGCATCAAAAACAATTACAGAAGGCAGCAGAAATTTACAGACCATCATAATGAAAACATTTTGAAAATAATTTTATTCCAACTGAATAAATGATTGTTAGATTATTTCTAAAATTGGTTCTAAAGATGAAAAAAGATCTTTTGTCAATTGAAATTAACTGATCACATGGTATTAATTGGCAGACTCTTTGATGAACATCAGTTCATATGGTACAGAGGCTTTTTTTATATCTTGTATTTTATTTAGCATAGCTAAATTAGGACTC
>CAHIKZ030002103.1:0-47500 GCA_903632075.3 Acanthosepion pharaonis | reverse complement strand
ATTATAGTGGTGAAGGTTTTGTGCAGGACCATCCACACTTTTTGAAGGGCCGAATACAGAGACCTAGTGCACTACGTGCCACAAGGTCCCCAAACGACCCTCTGCAGGTTTTGAATTCAGAGTTGTCCTTCTCCTAGACCAGTTGCCATCCAAGGCTATAGAACCCAGTCTGTCCTGCTATTTACCCCTTAACTGGAGGGAGAAGAAGAGGATTCACACCTTTCCCAAGGGTATTAGCATGTAAGTGAATGCAACTGAATTCAACTGGAATTCAAACTCGGTTCTCTGATTCCTCAATCCAAGCCACTATCCATTACTCCACTGTGCCTCCTCAATATATATATATATATATATATATATATATATATATATATATATACATGTGTGTGTGTTAGCCTCTAACCATTGCAGGACAGAAAATAGACAAGTGTTCCAAGCAGTTCTTCCTGTTCTCATTGTGAATGAAATCGACCCAACTGATCTCAAAAAATTATTACGTTTTCACTTATATCTGTTTAGTCATTTCTCTTTTTGTAAGTGGTCAAATTTAGTTTGGTACAATTAGGTTGAATTATTTAATGTAGAATTTAATTCCATTGTGTGCACCTAAAACATGAAGGACCTTTATACAGAAAACTTCTGAATAATTGCTAAACTCCTTTCATAGGATGTTGTTTGAATTTCTGATGTGAACCACTGTCATCGACTATGAACTACTTAAATTTCTGTTCCCAGAAAAAATTTCAAGATGATGAACTATTTTAAAGAACAATGAAAGTTAATAAAAATATTTTAGATATGATAAGATTCATAGCCTTCCACAACCTATTCCTTTTAGCCCTTAATGTCCCCTTACCAAGCCTTTTGCCATCCATTCGCACAAGCTTTTCATGTAATTAGTCTGCTGCCTTCCCCAGTTCTATTTGCCTGTATTATATCCTGTGAGTGTCAAATTCTCCAAGCCCCCATAATGTGTGAAAGAAATTTAAGTTGCCTGACAGGATGCAAAATAAACCTGAGAAATGTCAGATAACAAATGAAAATGTTCAAAACAAGTATGGAGATACTAGGCTCAGCAATTCATGGAACAATCTTTCCATTAAACAATCCTTTCATTAAACTAGCAATCCTTTTTTCATCACTTCTGCTGATAAATTCCCTCATTTCAAAGCAGCACAAATTTCCTGATGACCACATAAGTGCTTAAAACTATTAATTAATCTCATTTCAAAACATAAATTATGTGAGATAATAACTATTGCAATAACTGACAAAAAATATATAACAGATAGTTTCATAGTCGTCAAATGAAGATTGATTAAAGAGAAAGTCCAAAAAGTCCAGAGGTATAATTCATCTTGGCAAACAGCAAAATTAGTGGCATCAGATGAATATTATTGTTATTTTATCTGACATATAAATAACAATGTGTGTCATTCAAGGTCAAGTAATGCTTTAGTTTTTATATGGATCATATAATATCAAACCTGACAAAAATGATATCATTTATCAAAATATATTTAATCTATCTTCAATACTGGAAGTGATATTAAATATATTTCTATAGATTTATGAGGTTTAATATACCATATGTCCCCACCCACCAAAAAAAAGTTATTCAAGTACACATTCTGGTTGCATTATGGACTGTCCACAAATAGGCTTTTATTTATATAAAATCTTATTTGTCCATAGTATTTAATTGCTGTTATTATGTATTGATAAATATGGAGTAAGCCAATTCTGGCATAATGCTCTTTGATTAGAACAATGATCCCCAAACTTTTCTTAGCTGCTGCTACCCTGGATCCCAGGCAAGCCCTTCTACCCAACAACACACATACAAAGACACTTCTTTCTTAGTAATAGGTATACAGCAAATTTAAAGCAACTACTTCACACTATGAACATACATATGTCTTTCAACTTTTCTTAGATGCCATTAGATAAGATGTTGCCAGATGAACATTGCTACACCATCAAACTTAGAGTATTGACCTCTGCTGATATTAGTTGTCTGACATGGCTGGTGTCTCCAGATAAGGTCAGTCATACAAAAACAGATACTCAGCCTTTTAACTTTGAATAACAAAATAAGATAAAATATATTTGTGTCGAATACTCATGATAATTTTATTCTTTGTAAAGCATATGGGAAGTGCAGGTGGTGTCATGTATAGCAGCAAAGAATGAGAAATCTGAGAGCCGAGTTCAAATTCCAGTTGGGTTCATTGCATTCACTTACAACAAATACACTTGGGAAAGGTATGAATCCATATCCCAGTTATGGGCTAAATAGTAGGAATTGTATCTGGAAAAATCAATTTTTATTTCCAAAAATTGTTAAAACAATATTTGTTTGCAAAAAAAAGAATTATTCTTACAATCCAAAATGTTTCCACTTTAAATGACCCACAAAAGGTTGATAAGTCATAAAAAAGATTTAATCAGCATTGTAAAGCAAGAGTGTCCCTTAGGTGTAAGTGACTTAGATTTTGTCATAAAGTTTTTGTAATAAAAAAAAAAAAATTATTTTGTTCTAATGCCATCCTGCTGTCCCCTACCATTCCCATTTTTCTCAACACCACTTGACAGACATCTTTTTCCACAATGCCCACCAAGATATAACTGGTATTTAATCCATACCTGGAGGCAAGTAGAAGTGATAGATTTATATGTTTCCCAAGGGCATTTGTATAAAAGAGAATGCAATGGCGTTGACCAGTATTTGAACTCTGTTTGCTGATCTCAATTTCTGTGGCAATAACAAAGCTACATAATATAAGGGAAGCACAGTGAAGTAATGGGTAGTGGCTCAGATTGAGGAATTGGAGATCTGAGTTCAAATTCATTACATTCGCTTATGTTCAAATACCCATGGGAAAGGTATGAATCTATCTCTTCTTCTCTTAGCTGTGGATAGACCGGGTTCTATAACTTTGGGTTATAACCAGTCTAGGAGAAGAAAAAACTCTAAAACCTCCAACTATGGGTTAAAATAGCTTCATGAACATGCAGTTAGCCAAGTATGCTGTGTACAGATACACGCCTGAAGAGATGATCAATCATGGAGGGGTTCCTCGAACAGAAGTGAGAAGGTTCTTGTTTGGATTTGAACACAAGATACATCAACCAAAACATCAGGATAAAGAGATAAAAAAGGCAATGAAGTTGATCCAAGAGAATCAATAATAAGTAATGAAAATCAAGAATGTCATAGTACAGCAAAATTTCAATCACTACTGATACATGAACAATATTCTCAGTGAGTTCAAAACATTTTACACAATTCAAAAACAGGAAGATTTTTTTAATGCACTTCAGGGGATCTTAAGACTGTTCGACTTATATTGCTGTTACTCTGGCAAATAAAAACAGACAACTCCACATGCATACTGTTAATGTTGTAGTTATTGCCCTTGCCTTTTGGTTGTTATTTAGTGCCACTAGGTAGTGGCTTCTATAAAATGTTGGCAGCCATATTGAAAATGTTTCAGTTGTTCAGTTGTCAATATTCAGACTAACAGGAGGATTACCATCTTGCAGATGCAATTTATTCATTGAGAATTAACACATACAATACACTATACATTGCTAGCTCAGCTGCTAAGTAAGTTAATTCACTATGTCGTGCAAGACAATTTTTATCTCAAGAATCTATCTTAAATATCTATAAGTTTTCCATTCATCCATACTTATAATATTGCTGCCATATTTGGTCCAGTGCCCCTGCTATTTACTTTAAGCTCCTTGATAAAATCCAAAAGAAGAATCAGCAATATTACTGGTCCTGATCTGGCAGCTCAGCTTCAGTCACTTTCTCCACTGACATAAGGTTGCCTCTCTTTGCATTTTCTATAAATACTTTTATGGTAATTGTTCAAATGAGCTCTTTGCTATGTTACCTAGAGATTTTGAATTTAAGTACAGTACTAGACTGGTGTCAAGATCTCATCAATTTACAGTTAAGCTGGCTAGATGTAGCCGTAAGTTCTATGCTAACAGTTTCTTTTCTCACACTTCTCACTTGTGGAACTCTCTTCCGCGTCCTTGCTTTCCATCTGCAAAAATTTAAATGCAATGCCAATCGCTAACTACTGTCCTCTGATTACTCTTTTTTCTTCCCACTCATTATTAATATTTCTGTTTCTAATTTCTAATTCTTCCACATCCTGTAAACCCTTGTGTCTTAGTGGCTTTACTGCTTTACATGGAGTGATATTGATTAAAATATATATATATATATATATATATATATATATATATATATATATACATACATACACACATTCTCTTTTTTGGATGGTTTTGAAATAACGTAGTTCAACAAAAAGAACTGATTATTTTTTTTTGCACTATTTTTTTTACTTTAACATGTTTTAAACATCTGTCCTTGTTTGGCTACCAAATTTATTACAAGTGGCAAGTAAATGATTAAGTAACATCACTCAATTATAATTTACAAAATGCTGAAACTCTACATAACACAGTTTAGCAAAGTAAAATAGAATCCAATCTTTGGAACATCCAAATGTAAAAGTCGTATTCTTGCCACCTAATACAACATTGCTGACACAACAGCTTGATCAGAACATAATTTCATCATTCAAATCATATTATATCCAGCAAACATTTGAATATATTATTGATGAACTAGAAAAAGATGGTACACTTTCAATCATTCAAACATGGAAAAAATTTACTATAATTAATTGTGTTAAATATGCTGCTCTGGTTTTACCCAAATTAAAGCCATCCACCCTAAATGCATGCTGGAGATCACTTTGACCAGAAGTGTAAAGCCCAAAAATCTTGTGTCTAATATAAATATGAATGAATTACATTCTGATATCATCATGTTGTCACATCAGATTGGCAGAGAAGGTTTTAAACAATTAACAATTGAAGATATTGCAGAATTAACAATTGACGAAGCTCTGAATGAAGAACAAATTAAAGAGAGTATTTCAGAGAATGTATATGATTCCACGTCAATTTATAGTAGTGATGATGAAGTGGTTCCACTATTTGCAAGTACAATTCTAGAAGGCCTTCAAATAGCCAATAAACTTGGAAATCATTTTCTTAAAAATGATAACAATGTTAAATGTGGTGTGCAATTCCAATGTGATTTGAAAATGATTATGGCACGTTATAAAGAATCATATAAAGAACTAACAAAAACAAAATCACAGCATCTGATAAGTGAATTCATATTCAAAACCAGTGAAACAAAAGAAACACAAGATGTTAATTTTATTCAAGATACACATGAAGATATATCACCATTAAATATTTCCAGTGATAAGAGTGATTTTGCACCACTGAAAAGCAACAGAAAGCAGGCCATGTTTACTGTCTAGTAGTGACACTGAATGATTAAGTTATATATACATATATATATATATATATATATATATATATATATATATATATATGTATAAATAAAAAAAATTGAATTTATTTGTATATGAAAATTAACATTTTTTATTAAATATATTTGGATGGAACCTATCTCTAATTTTCATATATACACAGTATATTTTTTTTACATAGTTTTATAAATTATATATATATATATATATATATATATATATATATATATATATGTAGTGTATTAGTCAAAATTATTATTAGTCAAAAGGTTAATATATATCATCAATCTTATTGTCAATATTGCTATCATTTTGTGTTTTTTTATTCCTCAAATTCATTAACTATATATATATATATATATATATATATATATATATATATATATATATTACAATGAATCATTGGTACAAAAATTAAATTAGTAAAGTTAATGATATAAAATGGTGAAATCCCTTCACTAACTAAGTTTTAAAGATGCATTAACCCACTAATCACTCGATGAATGTTATGATCCTTGTTTTTTAAAGTTATAAACTGTATTAGGTCTTCTTTAAATACGCAAGTACTTTTGACAGTTCTTCTGGTCATCATCAGTACTCACAAGTACTTGCATATTTTATTCACTCCAAGCAAGGCGATAAAGCCACTCAGACTCAAGGGGCTACTGAGAGTTAAAGAGAATGAAAAGACTCTAGAAAGAACTGGAAACCCAATTCTAAACAGGAAACAAGGAATTAACCTCTACTGTTCAAAAGACCAAAGAGGAGTATGAACCAGATGATAGGCAAACCTATCTACTTCTTTTTCAAATTTTATTTGACCAACTTTAGGTGTCTTGTGTATGTAAGCTGTTGCTTTTTGGGTTGAAGTTGCAACCTGCTACCTGAATTTGAGGATAGTCTGATGTATGTGAATATTGGATTTTGCCTATCTTTCTGACACAATAGTCCTATTCATAAAGTGCATATATACTACACTCTCATCGTCAGCAGAAGTGCTAAACCATAGATAAATAACTCTGTCATTTTAATGGGTTCTATCCTAGTTTAAAGTAAGTATAGCAGATAACCAATGTCCATATGGCAAGGATAAAGCCAATAATGAAGAAACAGTTTTGAATGCGTGACAGTTTTGGATGACTTCCATTAATCCGATTAAGAAAATGACTTACCCTTAATCTCGGAGTTCTATTTTTTAATTTCTCAATTTAGTATATTCAGTGACCTCACACACGTATTGGTTGTTTATCGTGATTAAAGCATATGTAAATACAGAGTATGATGTGTGTATAGTGTAAGAGCTATTGATCATTGCTTTACTCTTAGGGTACACATGACCATATACCACAGGCTGGCTCACTGGGTGTTTAGAAAACACAAATGTGCCTGAACAGACGCCTGTAACTGGGATTAGTTGATAGGCAGGTATACTCAGATATGAGTGGCTAGTTCTACATTACTTTATTCAGGTCTTTTTTTATGCTAATGTTCACCCAAGACAAAGGCCAAGAGATATGAGCATATGAAAAGGTAAGAAGTGAAGTTAGTGGGCCTATGCAGCAAAGATAATGGTTAACCCTACACTTGAAGAGATCAAGATTGTAATGATTGGGAAAACATCTTGCTAAGAGTCTGTTCCACAAAGCCACAGTTCATGGACCTTACTTCTTACTATAGGAATACAAAAGGAATGGGGATGATTCAGAGTCGGTCTTTCTATTTCCTAGCTCCATAAATATCTTGGAACTGTCTACCATTTTTATAACAATGACACTTAAAATTTTTTTTAAATATATATATTAAAGAAAATTTAAAAAACAAAGAATATGTAAATAAATAAGTGGCAGCATGGTAGAGTATTGGATAGATGCCTGAATTGAGGAATTGGAGAGCTGAGTTTGAATTCCAGTCAAATTCATTACACTCACTTTCACAATAATATCCTTGAGAAAGGCATGAATCTATCTCTTCTTCCCTCCAAGCTATGGGTAAATAGCAGGACAGACTGTGTCCTATAGCCTTGGATGGTAACTGGTCTAGGAGAAGGACAACCCTGAATTCAAAACCAGCCTGAAGAGGTTTGGGTTCCATCAGGATATCTTGTCCAGAAAACACCACTGCTACTGCTGTGCTTCTATGATCCTAATAGGTTATGGGTCTCATGGGTGCATATAATAAATATAACTTTAAAATGTTTCCATAGTTTAAATCATGCAAATGAATGCTAAGATCCCAAACAACCAATGCCTATCTAATTGATTGTCATTGAAATGAGAAACAGATGCTATTATATACAAAATTTTGTGTTAACATCCCCAAAATACAGTCAGATTTTTGTGTTAACATCCCAAAAATTTTGTGTTAGCATCCCAAAAAGGCAGTCATTTCCTCATCTCAAACAGAATTAAGGTCATCATTTAGCTGATTTAATCTAAAACCAAACACAAATTGTTATTGACTTACAAACTTTCACTATTTTTCAACATAATGATTGAATAATTTCAGTAAACTTGAAACTTTGGTATCTCTACTAGATGATTAAGTAATTTATTCCAAGGAAAATGGAAACAAGAAGGACACATATTTAAAATCAGAAAGAGATAGTTGAAATTTCTTAGAAACATTATGAGGAAAGAGGAGTTGGAAAATTTAGCACTCATAGGACATAATGAAGTATAAGCAGAAGGAAGCAATCGTTAATCTACCTAATGAGCTTGTCTGAATAGATGCCAAAGTAGAGAAAAGGGGAGGGTAAAGAGCCAAATATTGCTGAGAGCAACAAGAGATAGGAAGTCGTGGAGAGCCATGATCAGCCATGTCCTGAAGGGACACAGCACATAAAAAATACGTTGTGGGTAGCGTAACAGTTATCAGTGTGAAAAATGGAACTGGCAAACCAAGTTCAGTTCCTAGCCAAATCTGATACATTTATCTTTAACTATGTCTTTAGGAAAGTCATGAATCTTTTTTTTCCCCTTGAGAAATTAAATTTGGTTAAATTGCTTTCTAGCCTTGGGTGGAAACCAGTCTTGGTGGACTATTCTGAAATCAAAACCATGGAAAAATCAATAAGAAACTATGTCACTATCTTTCCTAAAGAGCCATGCCAATCTACAGATATTAAATAAAAAGAAACCGTGGAGAACCATATTTGCCTACATTCTAAAGGCACATGATATGAAAAATTAATGATGGCAAGTGTTAACATCATACAAAAGAGAAACAAATTTGGTTAAGCCATTTTCAAACTATATATCTAATTTATTACTTCTTTTTATCTACTGCTACAAATACAAAAAAAGTATGTGGAAGAACAGTGGAGTAATGGATTGTGGCTTGGATTGAGGAATCGGAGAGCTGAGATTGAATTCCAGTTGAGTCTGTTACATTCACATACACGCAAATAACCTTGGGAAAGGTATAAATCTATCTTTTCTCTCAACCAGCTATGCCTGCAGAGTTGGACAGTCTCCTATAGCTTGTGGTGGCAACTGGTCTAGAAGAAAGACAACTCTGAATTCAAAACTTGAGATGGGTCACTTGGAGTATGGACTGAGAGCAGCCCACACCATATTCCATGGTCTTCAGCTTTCTGCCAAGTGCTTGGAGAGGAGATGGGCGCTGCCAAACTACTTCAAAGCCCACTGAAAGGATCATGAGAAAGAATATAAGCAGCACCATGCTGGATTGACAGATCAGCCTAGATGAGGATGTCTGTTTCTTTTGCCCTTAGGCTACTTTGTTGTTGTTGTTGTTGTTGCTGTAGTAGTCATACAAGAAGAAGAAGGCAGTGGCAGTGACTGCCATACTTAAAGGCAATAATCATCTAACCCATTGTACCCAACAGGTCATGTACTAAAACATACATAGAATTATATCTGGCAAAATAGCTTATACAATTGTCAATCACTATATGAATATACAAAAAAAAATTAATTAATTTAATTTGAATTTTGTAGTAACTCAAGTACAAAAAGTTCATTGGTATGTCAATATGAATTTTGGTCAAATGTATTTAAAAGTAATTTCAGATAAAATGACCCTATCTTGAATAATTCAATGCTGATAAGAAACATTTGTTAATTAAACAATCTATCAAAAGGCAGATGATATTTAAGATTCTTTTCTAACAGTGATGACCAGATAAGGATTACCAATTTAAAGATAATCCTCAATCAAACTTATTAGAAGCAAAAATGACAATATTAAAAAATAAAAGTATCTGAGATGTTGATAATAAAGTCACAAGTGTAAAAGCTTAGGTTGTACATAAAGGAAAAAGATGTCTGTTAGAATTTTTTAAATGTGAACTTATCATTACCAGTTTGAACCCATGAAAATTTTATGGTTTTCTTATTTGAATTTTCTGATAAATCTTTATCCTTCAGTTAATGATTGAATAAAAAGCTCATGGTGGGTTCTACAACAACAAAAATATCCATAGAAGTCTCCCTATCATATCATTAAATATTTACGCTTAACAACTTTAACAAAATATTTCAATAACAATCATAAATATGAATGCTGGTCATTATTTTAAGAAGTGGGTACAAATGAAAAGATTTGAAATTGACAACTTTTTTCATTTCTCTGAAACAGCTATTAAACATAATCTATCTTCCCTCCTCTCTTTCTGCCTGATATGTCCCGGAAAGGGATATATTTGTTTGAAGTAGCAAAGTGGTTTTGGACTACTGTAACCAAGTAGGAGAATTTAGCAGGTAACCATAATGGACTGGTCCTCATCGTAGTGGTAGGCAATAGGTGTAGGCAATAAGGGAAGACAATAGGGGTAGTCAATAGGCATAGATCCTGTACCTCCACATCAGTCTGTATTTATGGCTGAGACCAGCCAATCATATTACTGTGAGGGGGAACCCAGGTGTATGCATATTCATTACATCACTATCTTTCTTTTCTCACTGAAACCAAGTAGTGTTTTTTGCTCCCTTTCCACACAATCAAAACAGGATAGTCTATTATTTATTAAGTATTGGCAGGGCATAATGGTCATGAGGGAGGGGCAAGCACAATTAGAATGGGATTATACAATGAAATACTTGGACCACATCTTGGTTGTTATAGTCACAATGTTTCAGCTGTTGTATCCTCCAGTCTTCATCAGTCTGTCATAGTTGGTAAACTTGAAATTTCAAACTAAACCCTTTATTCAATCAACTTCTAGCATAAAAGATATAAATAAAATACCATGTTCTTTCAGGATGTAGTCAATCATGTCTCTCAATAGATTCCTTTTCTTTATTATCTGCCAATTGCTATACCTATAATGGAGTGGTTTCCCTGTTGCCTTCCCCATGGTTTGAAATTCAGAGTTTTCCTTCTTTTAGACTGGTTGCTACCCAAGGATAGAGACCCAAGTCTACTCTGCTATATCTGGCAGGAGAATAGAGGCCATTGTGTAGAATGATCAGACCAGAACTTGAACTCAGATCACTGATTTCATATACCATGCAGAACGCAGTTACACTACCCACATATTGAGAATAATATACTCCCATGGATTGAATAAAGCATCCAGTTTGACATTCTGCAGACATCTGAAGAAGGCCAGAAGCTATAATAGTTGAAATGTTGTTATTTATTAAGCTCAATTTTATTTGGCACAAGGCCACAAGTGTGATTCATTGATTGACTGATTGGTTTTTACAGCTTATCAACTTTTTGCAGGTTATTTAAAGCTAGAAAATATTTTCAGATGATAAGAATTTTTTGGAGAGAATAATGATTTACTGATAGAAGTCCAACTAATTAATCTATTGCTGGTGGGAGAAGAGGTGGATTCATACCTTTCCCAATGGTATTTGAACATAAGTGAATATAATGAGCCGGAATGGAATTGGAACCCGACTCTCCAATTTCTAATTCCTAGCCATTATCCATTACATTGCTGGCATGTCTAAGCTTACAGCACCTGGCATTCCCAAGCAGTCACCCATCTAGGTACTCACCAGGCTTGACGTCACTTAACTTCAGTGATCAAACAAAAACTGGTGTTTCAATGTAATATGGACATAAGCCATCACAAATGTGGAGCACAAAGTAAGTATAAACTTCATTACTTAGTAGTAATAGTCAACTATAATATCATTAATCTTTTCCAAGGTGCTCACAATGTTGTAATGATAATGACAAAGTTGAGAATGCTAGTCCAAGTATATCAATATATAATAAAGATAAGATCTTGAAGCAGAGATAAGAGTGAAAAATAAGCTTTGACAGTTGCTGAGAATTAGATCTTAACTTCTAGTTACACATTATTTTCTCCCTACTGGATGTCATCACTTTAAGTACTATAGAAAAACTTAGGAATTGCTATTCAAATAAAGTTGGCATATTCTTTACTCATTCTTAGAGCAGGGACTAAACTGTTCTGTTTTTCTTCCAATACCTATGTACAGTCAGGTAAATGAAAACCTTATTCATATATATCTATTAACAGTGATTGTTTCATTACAATAATATCCTTTAAAACATTCATTCTCAACATCTGTGCTAGATCCCATTACGTGTGCTGCAAAATATTGTCACAGGATAAATATAGATGTGTGTGTGTGTGTGTGAAAAACATATATGTGTGTGTTTGGAAGTAGTAATGGCACAGCATTAGTATTAAACTTTTTCAAATAATTCTTTTTACTATTCTTTATGTTATTTTAAATACTTCATTTTAATATTCATTTTAAAAAAAATATTTTTAATTTTTTTAATTTAACTTTTTAAAATTTTTCTTTATTTGAATAAAGGAATATTAACTTTATATAACTGCATTCATCTTTCTTCGTTTAATTCAAAATTTTTACTAAGTTATATTGAATTATGAATTAATTACACATTAGACTAAACATTGCAAAAAAACCCCCAAAAAAACACCAGGCAAAGGTTTCACACTAAACAATCTACACAAATATTTGAACAGAAACATTGAAATAAAGTAAATTCATATTTGTGTGTATTTTTTTTAAATCTAAGGTTTTATTTCATAACATTTAAATGTATACCCTTTAAAAATTTTGAGATTGGCACCTTCAGTCACAATATTTTGGAGAGAATTACACTGATCAAAACATTGTGATCAAAACAACAATGATGGGGATGTTGGCTAAAATGATTTATGAAGTATGAATAAAGCAATAATTTGGCTATTTCCAAACATTTGATTTAAACTACATGAAATATCTAGAATAGATTTAATTATCTGAAACTAAAGCAAGCTTTCTCAGTAAATTTGAGAAACTCCTTTCTGGAGTCTAACAGTGTCATTAAGCATCTGAAAATAGTTGATAAGATATCTCACAGGAGATTTTTTTGTCCTAGAACAACAGACAAGATATTTCATTGATAAGATGTCACACACTGACAAGTCCCAGAACTACTTACGCTGTACTGAAAATAGTGTGATTTAATTTTCCTGAGTTCATATTTTACAGAAAGAGTGTTACTTATGTCACTCACTGGTGGATGTGACCAACATAAACAACTTCCTGGCATATATATATATATATATATATATATATATATATATATATATATATATATATAAACTTCATGAAAAATACTATGCTTTATGGTTCTGAGGAACTTTAAAATATTTTTTAAAGTTCTGTTTTTTTTTTTTATTCTGGTAGTGAATTGGATTGTGATTCAAGAACATCGTTGGATACTAATGAAGGCAGTGAATTCAATGAGTGTCCTGAAGTAACTGACAATATAATCCATTGATATAACATCATACACAGAATAATAAAAAAATCCAAAGAGGAAACAAGAATAGTGAAGTTAAATATAAATTATAAACAAAAATGTCCAAATTTAGTGGTTTGGAAATTATGTTAGATGTCTAAAAGAATTCAGACATTTACCGTAATTTTCCATGTATAATACGCCTTCATCCATAATACACATCTCTAAAATTGTGCTGAAATTGTGGGGAAATGCTTCTACTCACATATAATACTCACTCTTTTTTGGTAATCAAACTCTATAAATTGTACCTCTCCAATTTCATTATGGCCAGCATTTCCTACTCTTATTAAAAGATGGTTTTAAACATAAAATAATATTATTCTAATTTAGTTTTATGATAATTCTTATTTTATTTTACATTTGTAAATATTGTTAGGTATATATGATTATATTTGACATCCTTATGGGGTCGCAATTGCCGAATGTTAGTGTTAAATTATCGTATGTTTGTGGTTAGTCATTTTGCAACTGAAATCGACCTATGGAATGGCAATATTTTAAAGAATTTTGTATCTGTGCATAATGCGCACACCTAATTTTGCTTATTATTTTTAAGAAAAAAATGTGTATTATTCATGGGGAATTATGGTAATTCATAAAGTATACAATTAAATATAAGTTTTGAAACAATATTGAGATTCAATAAAACAGAGATCAAGTATTTGCAATTAAAATAGAGGACCAACAACTGTTTAATTAATCCGTTCTCTTTATACTTTTAGACAGTCAATGGCATCTGTGATTCATTAATTACTCCTGGCATTATATAAATCACTTTCTACTCAATATCTTTTCATTTTAGAAATTTTATTAGTTAAAGATAAGAGTGACTTGAAATGGAATCACCTCTCAAAGGAAAAAAGATTAGTGACAGAACAAAGACAGTCACAACAAAGTATGTCTTGAAAGCAAGTTAAAACAAGACAATCACTTAATAGACAAAGGTATCTGAGCATCTTTCAAGAGAGGCATGACCAAAGAAAACTGAAGTGTAAGTGATGTACTAGTAAGGGAATGGGTTAATTAAATGGTTCATTGTGTTCAGGAACTAATTTTGTCTAAATAAAGATAAATATTTTATTTGTATAGCTTATTAAAATGACTAAAGGAAGTAACCACTCATGAATTTACTACCTAAGTATTTTACAAACACACCACCTACCCCACCCACTTCCCACTATAGAAGAGCATAGTGCTGAGTATATAGTATAAACTACATCTCTCAGCAAGGCCTCTGATCAGGAAATTGGAAGTTTTTAGGAGTTTGAAACCAGCTCTTAATTGCTGGTGTTCCTAGGTCCATGCTGACCCGGGGTGGTAGTGTCTGATAGAGTACCACTTATGAACAAATAGTGAACCCCAAACAAAAACAAAACTTTATGTAGGTATAAAAATACATTTTTATAGTAAAAATACCTGCAATACATATTTATATAAAAAATGGACCAACAATACATATTTATAGTAAAATGACCAACAATACATTTTATCTGTAGTTGAAGGCATACAATTGCATTCTAAATATATTTAGTCAAAGCCATAAAATTGTGTTCAAAATATTTAGATTTCTGCATTAAATAACCCATAGAGTTTGATATGCCACTAAACAAAATCAACCAACCAACAATACATATTTATAGCAGAATGACCAAGAATACATTTTATCTATAGTTGAAGGTATACAATTGTGTTAAAATGTATTTAGTTGAAGTCATAAAATTGTGTTCAAATTACTTTCAGTATTAAATAACCCATAGAGAAGTTGATATTCTACTAAAAATAATCAACCAAGCCAAGCCAAGCTATAGGGTAAGGGTAACCAAACTTGCTTAATGTAAGAGCCACATGTAATAAAGTTCAGGTGTTTGAGAGCCGCAAGACATAAACAAAATTTACACATACGTTTTTGTTACATACACATTAATATTAAAGTTGCGTTTTAATCCAATGGGGTCTCAGTTCAGACCCAGTAAATAATTATAAAGCTTGAAATTTTTCTTATTTCTCTTTTATATTAACTGTAATGAAAAAAGGAGCTCAGCCAATATATTTTCACAAGCCACATATTAAAGGACAAAGAGACACATGTGGCTCATGAGCCATGGTTTGGTCACCCCTTTTATAGAGCATAGCATGAAAGATATAAATAAATACACAACAGTAATTATTATATAGTAGATACTGAAACCTTTTTAAAAAGTCACTGATCATCCTGTAAATGTTTAAGGTTTTTGTTATGATGTGGAGTCTGGCAAGACACAACACTTAACAGAGTCAGTTGTGATAGTAGTATTCAATACTCAACTAGACAAGTCACTGCAACAGTACTATCTTCCTTCCCCTTGTATATAATTACCCAGAACTACTTATGTATGGATCAGTCCATTCATGATAATAAAGTGGGTAACTGACTCTTACCACAACAGTTTTCAGCCATCAAAAAATATAGCCTGCAAAACTAAATAAACTGAAAGTTGTTGGGAAAATGAATTGGGAACTTATTTTGATAACTAACAACAAACAGTTTTAACATTTAAAGGCAACAAGAATCATGAATCAATCAAAACGTTTGATCTGATTAAGCATAACCTACAAGGATAAACCTTGAGCCTTAGCCAACAACAGATAAGTGTCCAGGGATTTATAACCATAATCTTACTTGAATTATTGGGCCCAATCCACATATTTCAGATCATTAATTATTTTGGAACTCATTACCTTGGGAATGAAAGAAATGTTTGAGACGAGAGTCCATCTTTGATCTATTTTTAAACTTTATAAACAGATTTTGTTTTGTAGCACTGTGACAACTGACTGCTCTTTTCCATGCAAGTTGGTTTATGTCTCTTTGCATTAAAATTTTAATGTTACATTTCACCAACTGCAAAATAGATGAGAAAATGAATAGATAAATATTATGTACAGAGATCACACACACACACACATACATACATACATACATACACATATATATATATTTCCACACATAGATATTCATTAAAATTTGCTATAATTATAGGAGAAAAATTCTCAGTATCAAAGATTGTGTATTTCTAGATACAGTGTGGACATAGGAATCAACACTTCATAGTGATTGTCAGTTTCATGACAATGCAATCATCTTGGTCTGAAAATTAAATTCATGCATGAAATTAACAGTCACTATGCAGTGTTGATTCCTATGTCCACACTGTGTTTCATTGAAAAGGAAAATTTTGTAAGATTTTTTCAGTTTTTTAAAGGTGCTTACAATTTTTCTTTTATGAGGACTAAGAGTTATATGGTCAGTTATATGGTCAATATAAATGGTTATCAATTTATTATTACAGAATCAGCAGGCAGAATTCAAATTTTGTTTCCTTCACCTTGTACTAATGCCCTTGGGAAAGTTATGAACCTATTTTCCCCCAGTTATGGGCAAACTAAACTGTCCTGCCTTTCATTGCAGCCAGTATAGCAGAATATAGCAGTCATATCCAAACAGCAAAAGCTATGACAATCAATTCAGACAGAAAATCTGGAGTGGTGTCCCTGAAGCAGCTGACTATCAATATTCACCTCCTTCCTGCAACTTCTACGGATAAAGCCAACCCCCAAACATACTGACATGCATTCCCCTGAGAGGTGGGTCATACTTGTTGTCTGGTTAGCACAAGGCTTCTATAGATCATCCAAGCCTGCACCCTGGGAAAGTCACTCCAATTAAACCACCCAGGTATCTTGAATGACCAAAGCACCGCCATTATCTCACAAGATAAATGGATGCTTGAATAAATAAATAACAGTTGATTTTATGATAAAATTGTAAAATACATTTTGTGTTGGGTCACTTAACACATAAACACCAATATTTCCTCAATGGATGGCTTCATATGACTTTTAATCTAACTGAAATAACAAGTTGGCACTTGCAAAACTTATTACTGCCAAATTAATTTCTGTAGCAGATAACGACATCACTGGTGAGTTCTTGTTATCATAAAAATGTTTCTAGTTTATTTTGTCTACAATAAATTTTTCCAATACACTCTGAAAGAGATATTAATGTCAAGCCTAAACACTAGTCCAGACTGATCAGAAGAAAAATATTGGATTTGTAAATTGTATTATGGTAATTTTCATTTGATAAAAAAAAAGAAAAATTACTTTTGTTTCAGCTGAAATATTCTAAGTATGGCAACAAAGATGAAGACAACAGTCTGAACAATGTAAATAGTTAAAATACCTCATCTCAGAAATCTAGATAGATATCAAATTATATGTATATAACAGAGTTATCCAGCAAAGTTTTCAAATTACAAGTCCTAGAATATATCATTTTATTTCTTTGTTTATATATTTTAGACATTGAAGTTAAAGAACAGAGGCAACAGTCTGTTTCATGCTAAATGTAATCATCAGCAGGTCATCGATTGCATTTGTTGACTTCAATGTCCACTTTTATATTTATATATGCTCTATTCTTGATATTGAGCACTTTAACCCATAAATACAGCCAACCTTAAATGTATATCTGATCATATCGTTATCACACACACATATATATATATATATATAACATATACAGAAACCCTTTTTGATATATATATATATATATATATATACTCAGTTCAACATGACCTGAAGATTACATTCAAGCATGAAACAGATGTTGCCTCTTGGTGTCCATTTTATACTTATGCCATATACTATTTACTTGATATTCAGCACTTTTACTGTTAAATTTTAATGGTAAACTAAAAGATATCCATTATCACACACACACACAGATACATTGATTTACATATATGAAATTTAAATTAAGATGTAAAATATTTGGTTATGTCATAAATAAATTCCATTTTTGTTTATCCACTTTATTCTTTAAAAAAAATGAAATACAATTATATTTTATTCAGTTATCCTTTTTTTTTTTTTTAAAACAATTCATCAAAGCATAAAATGGAAATTGCCAAAGAGATATCATTTGAGGACAACATACAGAGAAGGATGGGGAACAAGCTCAATTGTCAGATGTTGATTGACATTACATTGAATATTTGAAGATTATAATCATTGGGGAAGCAAAGTTAAGGGCTAATTCCACAACAGGAAATTAAAAAATGATAAGAAGGTGTTTGAGTTAAAACAATGGTTATTTACATTTAACCGTTTTGATAGTGAAAGAATGGGATCAAGATGCCAGCCTGGTAAATTGCTTAAATTCATGCATCTTTTTTTTTTTAAAGTAGCTTGTCAAAAAAGTTGCCATTAAAATACTTGTTGAAGAAAGAGACAGAAAAAGCCTCAAAACTGTCTGTGGGAAAGTGTTTGTAGATTAGATGCCAGATCAGGACCTATCAAATTGCATATTCATCTCTGGATTTTGTCGAGGACCTTGAGATATACAGCGGGAGCACCAGACCATATATGATAGCAATATTCCATGCCAGGATGGATGGTTGATTTATAGATTTGAAGGATGGACTCAGACAAGAAAAACTTTCTGGCATGACACAGAGAACCAACTGTTATTTGCAATGACTTGCCAGTTATAAGGCAGCTCTTTGATACCTTTGGGTAAAATTATGCAGTTTTTGATATGAAAAATTTTTGACAAACTTTTGAATGTGGTTTTTATTAGAAAAAAAATTTTTCTTCATTGGTTTTGGATTTTTATTAATTTATCATACAAAGGTTATAATCAGCTTGAAAAATAGGATATAATTTGAAGATTTCTTCATGTTTGCATGAGGAGTTTGACCAAAAGTAAAGAATTCTTTTAAAAAATTTTGAAATTGACATCAAAAATGTTGGATTTTTTTCTCTCTCTGAGCGATCAAGATTTAAAATTTCAATAAATGCAAACAGATAGACTTTTTTCATTTTTCAAAATCATAAATCTTTTTTTTTATTTATTACATTAGTCAACAAATTATGCTAACTAGAGGCAGTTTTTTTTCTAAATCACCATGGATAATTCAATGAAACCATTCTATTTTTAATCCCAAAATCATTTTTCTTATCAAATGAAATTTGAAAAATTTGATGGCATGAATGGGTTAAATCTATTTTAATGTTTTTGAGATTAACAAAACAATAGCAACTTTTTATAACATGACTGTCATTCAGAAAAGAAATTACAATAAACAAGATATAAAAAAAGATAAAATTCCTCAAAACTGATCCCTCTCCCTGAAAGGAGCAACACGAGTGACAGGTGTCACCTGAATGTTATCCAGCAATTGTTCACATCAAACAAAAAATACAAAAAATAACTCTTGGGATATGGAACATTAGAACATTAAACAAATGCAAAATGGTTGAAAAAGTTTTAAATAGGAGATGAGTCATATAAATGTTAAAATTTTTAAGGTTATATTAAAGTAGGTGGCCATTTGAGATTTTGTTTTAGTGACAATCAATGGATTATATAAACAGGCAGAGAGAAAGATGAAAAAGGAGTTGGATTGATACTAGATAAAGACATCAAGAAATGCATTCTGGGATATTATCAGTTATCTGAAAGCATTCTTGTAGTTAAACTGAAAGGAAAGCCTTTCAACATATCTCTTATAATGGTTTTATGAATTTTGAAGCACAAAGTAAGGAAGAAGAATTGAATGTTTAAATTCTATTCCATGATAGACAATGCCAAAGCTCAATGTAAATCATTTCAAATTTTGTAATTATCATAGTTTTGACCTGAATGCCAAAAGGTAATTATGGACTGCAGAAGCGAGATATCCCTGTTATATGCAAACTGAAAAGATTTGAAACTATGAAAACTGAAGAAATTTAACTTATACCAGATTACAATTAACAGACTCATTGATTAATATTAACCTGAAGGAAAAAATATATGGAAAATATTAAAAGAACATCCGATTATGAAAATGTAAATTTAAACTCAAAATTGGACATACTAAAAAGAAGCTTTAGTGACATCAGTTTAAACAAATATTTTCCCAAAGGAAAATGAATCATTTTAAAAAATGATAATGAATCATGAAAATGAGAATTCTTGACATGATGCAAAATGAGACAAAAAAAAATGCCAAGATATGGATCGAATATAGAAAACTACACAAAAAAAATAAGGAACAAATGCAAAATGGCTAAAGAAGAATGGCTCAATGAAAAAATGTGCAGAAATAGAAAGAATGAGTATCACAGATAAAGCAAATATGCATAAAAAATAAGAAAACTAACGGGCCAAAAGACATGCGCATCAACAGGCTGCATAAAATCCAAGGATGGAACAAAAAATACTTCAGTGAATGAACAAATATCTTGAAGATCTCTTCCACAACAAAAGAGAATAACTGGCAATATGGAGAAATACAAAGGGACAGGAAATATTAAAAACTGAAGCTGCACTGACCAAACTGAACAGAAACAAAATGGCAAAGCCAGACAGAACTGTAATAGAGATGCTGGCAGCCTTAAATGATTTCAGCATAGACAAAATTATAGAAATAATAAATGAAATTTACAATAGTGTTGATATACTGAAAGACCTAAGCAGATCTATTTTCATAGCACTGCCTAAGAAACCAGGTGCAGACAAATGTGAACTCCATCGAACAATCAGCCTGATGAGCCACATAACAAAACTCATCATCCGAATTCTGAGGAATAGAGCGTGCAGCAGAATCAGGTCAGAGATAGGACAATTAACAGTGTGCGTTCGTCAAAGACACTGGAACAAGGAACACCATGTTTATGCTCAGAATATTATCAAAAAGAGCAAAAGGACGTGTACTTGTGTTTTATAGACTACACAAAGCCATTCAATAAAGTACACCACAAAGATCTGTTAGACCTGCTCAGAAACTTTGACATATTTGGGAAAGACATTAGAATAATCAAGAACCTATACTGGCAGCAAACTGCCTGCATACAGACAGAAAATGAGTTCAGCAGATATACAAAAATAGAAAGAGGTGTAAGACAAGGATGTGTTTTCTCACCAGATTTATCCAACCTATACAGCATGGCAATTCTGAGAGAATTAGAAATCCTACCAGGATTCATCATTGGTGGCCACAATCTTAACATAAGATATACAGATGACACAGTGCTGATAGCAGGCATGGAAAGGAAGCTACAAAAACCTTCCACAGAAGGTAGTAAAGGAAAGCAAGAAGAAAGGACTAAGCATAAACAAGAAGAAGACAGAATTCATGGTCATCAGCAAAAATATGAGCCCAAAATGCAAATTACAGGTCAGAGATACTAAAATCAAGCAACTACAGAAATTTAAATATCTGGGAAGTGTTCTAAAAGAGGACAGAAAAGTGCACACTGAGATCCAAAGATGTATTGGGATGGCCAAAGATGCATTCCAAAAAAGCTAAGCAGAGTATTAAGAGACAGGAAAAAAAACTTTTTTAGAAACAAAAAAAAAAAAGTACTGAACTGTTACGTGATATCTGTCCTCCTATGTGGCAGCAAACACTGGACAATCTCCTCGAAGATGAAAAACAGATACGAAGCAACAGAAAAGTGGTTCTACAGCAGGATGCTGAGGATACCATGGACCAAACATGTGAGCAACAACAGGTTTTTAGAGAAATGGAAACAAAAGGAAACTTATACTTAACATCAGGAAGAGGCAGTTGAAATTTCTGGGGCACATAATGAGGAAGGAGGGCTTGGAGAATCTGATACTCACAGGGTGGATAGAGGGAAAAAGGAGCAAAGGAAAGCAATGCATGACATACTTGATGGGCTTGAGCAGATGGCAGAACAGGATTTGAGAGAAACAACAAAAAAGACAAAAATATTTAAGAGCTACAAGGGACAGGAAGATGTGGAGGGCCATGATCGCCTATGTCCTGAAAATTGATCTGAAAATGTTCAACATTATAAGGTCCTAATAGATATCTCAACAAAATTTTTGTTTTGCAATTTATCCTTGTCAATCTGGTGTCTGTTGCATTGAACATTGTTGTATGCAACCCACTTTTCATCAAGGATCATATTTATATATGAAGGAATGGTTAATTTCAATCTACATTTGTCCCATTCTTTGGCTCAAACAAAACGGAAAAAACCTTCTGACTCAATCTCATATTTGCTTATTCACTATTATATATTAGCAAATTTGCTCATCAGTTAGTAAGCGATTGAAAACAATTTATCTTAGTAATCCATTTCACATATCATATAAATGCCTGTTGAGCCAATTTGGTGAAACTATAGTAACAAGTATTTTACATATTAAATCAAATTTTATCTTGATCTGTTGTTCATTGAGTACTTGGGTGTGTGGGTGGTGCAATGGATAGCAGATTAGAATTGAAAAATTCACTTTTTTGAGGAAAGTTAAAATCAGTCAAGTTCAAAAAATTCACTTATGTACAAATACCCTTGGGAATGAGGTATGAATCAGAAACAAACTTCAAAACAGCTATGGATTAAATAAACAGGACTTGTATCTAGAAAATCATTTTTAAAAAGAAAAAATTGTTAATTTTCAGTATTCACTCAACCAAAAATTAAAAAAAAAATTAAAATTATTCTTACAATCCTTCTAATGTTTTTAGACTTTAAATAACCAACAAAATGTTGATAAATAAAATTAAATAAATATTTATTTTTCATTAAAAAAAAATTCAAAATAGTAAATTTAAAAATCAATCATTAAATTTTTATTTATCAATCATTTTCATTAAATATTACTTAAAACACATAAAATTTTGACAAAAATGTCTACAAAAAGGTTTCATTATTTTAACCTTGTGATTTTGGTTTGTTTTACTTAATTTAATACATTTTGAATGATTAAAATGGTTGATAAAATACTTTGGGTGGGTTTTTTGATTCTGTTTTTCTTGTTTGTGAACAAAATAAATTTTTCTTTTTAACTTAGCAAAAATTTTCAAATGATTGTTCATTTAAAGTTTCAGTTAATCTTTTCTTATTCAAGGTTTTTTTTTGTTCTTGTGTAAACGTTATAAATTCTTGAGATATAGACATATTTTAATTACCAAACACAGTCAGTACATTGTGACCAATTTTGTAATCGATTATAAAAAAAAACGCCGTTTTTTTCTCTTTTTGATGATGAGTACTTCTACTATATTTAAATATTTTTTACAGTTAGGTGTATATTATATCTGTGTTTTCAATTGTTGCATATCAAAAAACAATATGTTCTCATGTTGGTTTTTGAAATATTTTCTTATCAAACTATGATAAGAAAAAAGTACAAAAAAAAACATCTTGATAAGCTTTTTATTTATATGTTTGAAGAATTATTCATGAATTTGCTTGCATCAGGAATGCAGTCCCCTTTGGGGTATTTGAATTCATAAATAATGCTGGTCTTGTGTATTGTTTAGATTTCTTTTGAAAAAAAATTGCTGATGATAAAATTCTCAAAATAATAAAAACATTCATCATCAAAACCAAAGATTCCAATCCTTAACAAAATCAAATACAAACATTACTATAATCTATGGATTACATTCAGGAATTAAAATATATCTACATCTTAGAAATCTATACACCAGTCGCAACAGGATAATCCAAATTATTGAAAATGGATGAAAGATTAGCTGAAAGCATTCAGAATGAACAATCATATGGATAATATGTGCAAATGCAAAGTCCAAAAAAGAAATCTTGTGTTTGCACACAAGAAAAACACAATAAGAAACTTAACTAAAGGAAATTAGTCATTTTTAATAAGATTTTAATTACTGTATGGTGCTAACCTCTTTGTTCTTATGTGTATATGTGTGACTATATATCTATTGCCCATGCAACCTGATCTTCCCTATTTTCCAATGAGATTCCATTGTTGTACTAACAGGTGACATTCCCTCATCTTATCAATAAGTAGTGAAAAAATTGTATTTTACTCCTCGTTTCATATTAGCTTTCTTTAGCTATTTTAACTTTCAATGACTTCAAACATCTATTCTTTTTAAATCTATGGTTAAAATTAAAATATACAATATAACAATATTAATGTTTTAAAATATGAGCAATTCAATTGCAAAATTACTTTAAATTACTTAGTCATATTCTTTATGTTACTTTAAAATTTTTTTTATTATATTATTATACATACATATATATATATACAAAAGATATACATAAATATATATATATATATATATATATATATAAATAATTTTTTCACACACACACATGTAATGGACTCCCTCATTGGTTTCAATGTATAAAATTATCCATAATAACGTAACAATTTTCATTATGAATTTTGTGTGATAATCTTATTTTTTATCATTCCTTTATCAAAATCTTAAGGCCAATACAAAATATAAAAAAATATAATAATTTTATTTAATTGAATATATTTTGATAAATAAATATAAACTATATTTCTTTTTAAATGTAAATGTTTTACAAATATATTTTGATTAAAATAATTTTTTATATTTTTTTTTTTTGTATCTGATCTTAACTTTGACCAAACAACAAAAAAAAAAGATATATATATATATATATATATATATATATATATAGCTATATGAAAACATTCACTAAACAAATGAGTATACATGATGAAAAGATACCCCCAAGCTAATAAAAACAAAATTTAATCATCAATATATTTGTGTTATTATAAGAAAAAAAAAGACCAAATAATTTTTTATGCAAAAATTAATTTATTTTTATTCTTTTTTAGAATCTACAACATTTTTGCTTAAAAATCTTATTTTCTGACATCAGCAGATCATAAATTTCTATAGAAAATTTTTAGCATCTTGAAAAATATGTGGATTTGGAAATTCTTGCAAAAATCAAATAATTGTCAGATTTTAATGAAATTTTCAGGACTTATTTACAAATGAATTAAATTTTTAAAAACGTTTTAGTGATGACAAAATGTTGCTAGAATTGATTATTTGTAAAATGTTTATTTTAGAAAATCATGGTAAAAATATTTATTTTTTTATATCTATTACACCCCATTTATTTAATTTTAGGAAATTTCAGGAAGTTCATTTTTATAGTACTTAATGTTTATATTAGTTTTAAAGACAAGTCCTCAGAGAATTTAAATCATCAATTTTTTTTGATCAAACTGGAGCCTTCCTTAAAGTAAATCTGCTCAGAATTGTAAAAAAATGCAATAAAACGAAGACATTGCTTAATTTACTAATCCTGAATGGAAAAGTTTGCTACACTTTAGCAACCCCTAGTATTTTAAAAATAATTTTGAACTTCTGTGTGTACATGTGTGTATAAGCATATCAATGCATGACATTAACAAAAAATAAGAGCAGTAGTGGTAACTATAGTAAATTTGAAATTTATTGGTAATTTTCTATTTGCTTAACAAGTATCTTAGTAAGTAAAACTGTAAAGCCAGAATAACTAAAATTTAATAAAATATTAGAATGCTTAAAAAATTTAAAAAGATTATTTTAACAAAAATTATATAAAAAGATGTTTACATTGTATTCATCATGTAATTTTGTATCTACTATCACCTCCTTAGATAATTTTCCTAAACATCAGACTGTCAATAAATGTGTCAACACCTCATAAAAAACACTCAACTCTATGTTAAATGTTTTTTTCTGTAATATTTTAAGGTAAAAGTAAGTAATATTTGTTTTAATTCAGATTACTTCAGTTACTACCTGAATTTTGATCTGAAATTTTCACTGTATAATGTTTGACCTCTGTGATTAATATTCACCATTAATTTTTAAGTCCATTGAAAATTAGGTTGAAAAATTAACATTTGCTGTGTACAATAATAAATACTTTTTTCAACCTCATTATTAGGCTATGAACTTTTTGACATTGATCAAGATATTAAGGGAGAGTGTGTTTAGACTAATTTAAAACATTTTAAAACAGTTGTTACTGCTTATAAAAGGAAACTATAAGACAATATAAAAAAGTTTAAATTAAATAATAGCTTGAAGCTGAACCAATAACAGCACCATCTTTTTTATCTCCAAAGAGGTAAAGAACTAAACAATCATTTCCTCTTGTTGGTGAACATTAACCACCTCACATAGACATCTTCCTTTTTTGTTACTCTGCTGACCTACTGGGTATGAAAAACTAATAAATACCAATAAATGACTGACTACTTCTCATAAAACTGGAGGCTAATAGCAAGGGACAAGGAAAGGAATAATCTGTTGCATGCAACTATTTACTCATTGTGAACAATCAATTTTAAAAAAGCAACACGAATCTTTGCTCTTCAGGAAGAAAGACTTCTTTTTTGTAATTATTTTTCAGTGTTTTGTTTAAAAGGTTTGATCTTTATTATCTTCCAAAAGTTTATATCAATATTTGTTTTCATCTTTTTATTATTATTATTATTATTATTTATTTATTTATTTATTTATTTTTTAGATGTGGCAATGAAACTGATTATTAGTTTCTTTAGGCTAACATTCTTCTTTTTGCTTTCACTACCTTCTCTGCACAATCTTACTCTTTTTTTTAAAATCATTTTACATGTGTTTCAAGTAGAGAGTACATGTTTAATACCAAAATTACAGGCCTGCAACCATCTCACTCACAAATAATGGGGAATTAGTTTTTCCATTTTAAAAAAAATAATTTAATGCCTAATTGTGTATGTGCACATATGATATGATTACTTGCAAATATTGGGTTGTCAAATAAATTTATTTGTTTTCCCATCTAAATCATAGTATTATTCATCAACAATATGAAATTTTTTAACAGATCAATCAAAAATAGTAAACGATAAACTAAAGTTGTAGAAGATGTCTAGCAATCTACAAAAAACACTAAAAAAATATTTTGTGTGTTAATTCAAATAACATTGGACACAAAGTGTAATGGGATTGGTTTAGCTAATAGGTAATTAACATAAAAGGAACTATAACTCTAGCTCACAGGCAACTTTGAGGCAGTGTACGTAGAATATCTACAGCTACTAAGTTTGATCATCATAACAAAATGGTGTCACCTGACAGAGCTCTGTTGAAAAAACTGAAAACAAAGATTTGGATAAAATGCTTTGAGGCATGTGCCAGAATAAAGAAGTTACAAGATGACCAAACACCTGAAGGACAGAAAGAAACCAGGGATCTATTTTTGGCTACTTGCAGGGTGCAAAGCCATTAGGTAGATTTTGTTAATGAATTACCTGGCTAAAATTGAAAACTTAACATTTAAGGAGATCAAAGAAATAATATTGAGAAATATTCAACCAAAGAAAAGATTGGTCATAGCCAAACGAACCAAATTCTTAGCATTGAAACAAGAATTTGGGGAGCCTATAAGGTCATACCTAAGAAGGTTAAGAGATCCCAGCAGATATTTTTGAATTTCATGAACTGGGACATTAAAAAACTATAAAGTGAGCCTTAAGTTAATGAAAAATATCAATCCATCATATTTTGAGAGCCATAGGTTTCCCATTCATATAAAGTCAATGGTAGTTGATAAGCTGCAAAAAATGATGACAGCAAATGGGCATCGCCTATTGTGGTTTTAAGAAAATGTGATGGTGATTTTAGAATTTGTGGAGATTACAAAGTAGGCATAAATCATAAGATTTGTTTGGATTCCTACCCCATTCGAAACATAGAAAACATACTACATTCTCTGGCAGGAATGAAATATTTTACGAAAATTGATTTAAAATATGTGTACCACCAAATTCGAATAGATGATGAATTTAAGGAAATCACAGCAATAAACCCAATAGGCTTACTTAGATGGTTCCACTTACCATTTGTAATTAAGACAGCCAGCTCAATTTTTCTAAAAGATTTGGAGAATTTGTTAGTGGGGAGAGTAGAAAATATGATAATTTATCAGTACGCTATATGTTCAGGTGTGGCCACTGAAGAAGAACTGAAACAAAAAACTAAATGAAGCTATTGTTCTTGGTGCGTTAACATGAATGCTCTTCTCCCTGAACTGAAACAGATACTCTGGAGTGGAAAAATATGACTATTTCATGCTATGACAACTGATCATGAAGAAAAGATTTGGTGAATGATTTTCATATTACTGCCTGTTTTGTCCCTGCTCCATCCCTGTTGGCAAATGACATAGGTAAACATCATTCTGCATTTGTATTGCTCTTTCTTGTATCATTCTGAGCATAAATATTGCATCCTTTATTATAAAGTTTTTAATAATACCATACTGCTTTTGTCCTGCTTTCAGTCTGCTTCTGGTATGCACTCTTATCCATTAAAATTCAGATGATGAGTTTCATTATTTAAATGCAGCATCAATCGACATCGCCTGTCTCCTTAAATCCTGTCCTTTTACTGTTCTTTCTTCTTAATAACATTTTCTTCATTTTTTTTCTCCACTTGGTAAATGCCTTGAATTTTCATTGGCTTTTATCACCTTGCTTGGGGTGAAATAACTTTTAAAAATTGCTCAATAAGCTGATTGTCTGATTAATCTCGCATTCACATTGTATAAGGATATTCAAGCCTTTATACAATGAGATAAAGAGTTTCACTTCAGATTTGCACTGAAAATTACTTTCACAAACAAGAATATGCGTATGCAAGAAAGCATAAAAAGAGTTTCAGTTGGGATTTGAAACAAACTCATTTATGTAGACACTTTGGATAGGTGTCTGTTTTTGTACCGCAAAATTTAAGACCTCAAAATTTGATTCAACACAACTTTATTTGTCAAAGAAAGCACATGTTGTCAATGATTCAGCAAATAATTTATTCTATCACAATAAAAAACTGGGATCATAGGAGTCAGCAAACTGCTGAAGGGAATTTTCACTCTGGTCTACAGTGGACTGAAACTGCTGGCTTCTATATGCAGCTAAGGATTAGAAAATGAGATAATTGAAAAGAGTAGGTCTGATGAAAAGGGAAAGTCAGGTAGGATCTCATTGTATATGTAGGCATATGTTTTTTTTTTTATCTCATGAGATAATGGTAGCACAATGTTTGATCAACATTCAGTCCTTTGGTGGTGACTGAAGTGAACTCTCCAGGGAGCAGCCCTGGCTGATGGCCAATGAAGGTGATGTGCTACTTAGACCACAGGCCTCCTCAAACTGGCCATACCAACAAGATCAATAGGAATGCAGCACATTGCATTTGGGGCTGGTTTGGCTACAAAAATTGCCCAGAAGGACAGTGTTTTCATTTGGATTTGGCCATAAAGCATTGGAAGTTTAAAATCAATGTTTTCCTGCCCTTCTGAGTTGAGCTCCATCTACCCAAAACATAACTGCATAAGTTTGTTCTGGTTGGTTTTTCTAGTAGTTGCAAAAGGATAGGCCTCTTTCTCTGGTCTGACCAGGTTTCAAGAGGCTGTAATAAATTACACTATTACATTGCCATGAAATAGTCTGGAGGATCTTTGGGATGTGGTGGGGTGGGGGTGATGTCAAGTAATGATTTGGTTCAGGGAAGAACAAGATGGGAGCAAGTATGTTAACCAAAAGAAAGTCATATTTCCAATTTCCATAGAGAAACCACTTTTCTTCATCAGATTTTCAAAGAAAATGCTCATTTTTTTAAACAAGAAATTGCACTGTACCATCTGCCAATTATCAATTAATCATAGGATACCCACTTTGTTTTGCCAATTTGTCCCAGATGTGTTCCAACTGTTGTGTGAACTACACCCATCTTTCCTCCCAATGCCCAAGTGTTCATTTCCAGAATAAGCCTCCATGTTTGGCCTCAATTCTTCACTGTCAAGTGACAACTTGTGACCACAACCAATTCCATCTTGGAATCCCAAATCATCAGAAATGTATTTTTGGAACTAACTATGCATAGTCTGTTCTGAAGATGAAACCTGTCCCCAAGCACTGTTCACAATGTTGTATATGGATTTGACAGTGCAATGGCCAAAATTGAACTCATGGAGCCTAAGAATATAAAATCCCTGCTTGTTCTTCTTTGCTTCAATACTGTCATACATAACTCACTTCAAATGTTGGCAAAATGGATTTTGCACTTAGCTTTACATCAGGATTTCAGAGAAGTCAGGTGCATCAGTGGGTTGACCCTCCTACCTATGAGGTGCTGATCAACAATTCACTCAATGTCAGTGGCTGCCCATGACATGCAAACAATTAGTCACTCCAACTGTGCTTCGAAATTGCCCCCATGGACTATATAGTTAGTGGACTTGAGAAACCTATTTTCCTGAGAAGATTATTTTAATAGAAAGGTTTTATGAATTTTAACTTATAGGAGCACAATCATAGTTGCAAAAAGCATCTGTTTCAAACTAAAAAGCATCTATAGGATTGGCTTATCTCAACCAAATCAAGCCAAACCAATTCCAGAAGTCAAAGAATAAATAAGTTAACTGCAAGTCGAGCAACTGAAATGATAAAGCTAATATTAGCCGTTTCTTTCTAAAAGGAAACATTCGGCATTCTGTAACTGAGTAGCCAGTACTAATGTCAGTAGAAATTTATAAAATCTTTTTCTTAAAATGAATTATGAGATAGGCTTCAGTTATCCTCTGGTTCACGCTCCACCCAGTCTTTTGAATAGGAGTAGAAGTTTCCCCTTGTTTCCTGTTTACGATTGGGTTTTCCAGTTCCTTCTAAAGTCTTTTCATTCTCTTTCACTCCTAGTAGCCCTTTGCATCTTAGTCACATTATTGCATTGCTTGGGGTGAATTGATTAAAAAAAGAAATATATTTTTAATATTTTAAATCTCATGACATATTTTCTTTCGTAGGACTTCTAAATCTCTTGACTAGTTGACATTAATTTCTCTGTTAAAAAAAAAAATGTGTATCTAATGAAACATAATATAACCACCAAATTAAACTTACTAAGAGCTACAAAGGACAGGGAGTTGTGGAGAACCATGATCATCCATGTCCTGAAGGGACATGGTAGAGAAAAGAGTCAGTCAGTTATGTGCCATGTGTGATGCACACTTAGGCAATCATGTATCTTTTGATATATGACTGACGAGGCAGATTTTTTTCCTGCAGTAGGTTGCCATTTCTTTCTGCAGTAGACTAGTTGCCATCCAAAACTGTAGAACCCAGTCTGTCCTGCTATTTACCCATAGCTGGGGGGAGGAGAAGAGGATTCATACCTTTCCCAAGGGTATTAGCACATAAGTGAATGAAATGGATTCAACTTGAATTGGAACTCAGCTCTCCTATTCCTCAATTAACCGTCTCGATACAGGAAATATTCGCATTCATTGATCAAAGAGTTAACCTCAATTGAAATTTATATCTTTTTATTAAAAACATTTTTCCAGAAAATAAAACTTATCAAGTCCACTAAATGTTATTGCTCTTTCTATGACTGATGGGAGTTTCTTTTCAAACCTTTTGTTTAAGATAGAACAGAAAGCTAACATCTTTATTATGCCGTTATTTTCCCTTCTATTTTTTTTTTTTTTTTGCTTTTGATTTTCTTGCACCATTCTAGAGGATCTGAAGAACTATTGACTTCTTTAAAACCTAAAAGATTCATTAGCTTGAAACCATTTTTAATGATGATCTAAGAAAACATAATTATTATTATTACATAATATCTATTACTATTACTTTAAATATATTTTAGTCCATACACATGTTAGAAGCCTTGTTCTTTTATTGTCCTTATTTCTTTTGTGACTGTAAATTACATCTACAGGCTTGTGCATTCCAGTCTTAAGAAAATATGCCCTCCAACAACTTTCAACCCTACGTTTTTGTCAAAACCCATGGACTTCAGACGCCTTGGTCACTTTACTCAAGCATGTGTACTCACTAAAATATAACATTTAAAGCATTAAGAAATAATGTTGAATTAAAAATAAAAATATATTAATTCCTTAGAAATTACATTATCTATCAAATCTATATATATATATATATATATATATATATATATATATATATATATATATATATATATATCACTGAGGCCCATTCGGGTTTCAATTCTCGGTAGTGGATGCGCACTGCTGATGAAATATAGGATGAAACGGCCGTCCAGTGCTTTCTGCATTCAGTTTAGGTTTCTTCTAGACCCGATGAATTACTTAATTATGATTATTTCAAATCCTCCTAATTATATATATATATATATATATATATATATATATATATATAGTCATCCACAGACAGACTGTTTTGCTGTATCACAGCACCTCAGTGTTACTAGACATCCGATCACTTCAAGCTGGGACCGAAACCTGACCAATTTGGCATCAGTTGGAGATTCTAACCCCTAGGCTATCAACGCCTGTCAGCAAGAAGGGCAAATTTTTGCGTATTTATTTTTTCATAAACATGCTAGTTACCTAGAGGATTCAATCCAGGTTGGAGAGTCTTGCAATTAAAGTAACCCCAATTAAATCTAAACTAGCAGTGACCAATATAATGTATCAATTTCAATGCTCAATAAAAGATAGTGTTTATTGTCACAAATCATATGTCTATATCGGACACACTACCACTTCCTTGAGTAGACACCTTACATATCACTTATCTGACCACAGTGCCATAAAAAAACATTTACTAATCCATAAGTTACAAGAACCCTTAAGTAAAATTCTGGTTGAAAATACGAGAATTCTATATAAATCACATTATCAGAAACATCTTTGCTATTCCAGAGGTCCTATGTATCAAACAATTATCTCCTACTGTCAACCTTACATTATTTAATAGAGGAAATGGAGTGTTGAAAGTTTTTTTTAAATAAGATGCTTCCATGAATTCCAACTGCACATGCCACAAGAGAACTTGGAATAAAAAAACAAACAACATAAACATAATTTACAACATAACAGTCAAAACATGTGGAAAAAATAACACCACCAAAGACAAAACCCCCTTGAATGTAGCTACAGAAATGGACGAAAACGCTTGGACAATAAAAATTGTGGATAATTTTTGTACTCCCTTACTCCTACAAAATGGTAAAATGTTAGGATGCTGGGAAAACTTTATGAAAAATGAATTAAATCTTCCTTGTTAGTTGTATTCAATGAAAAGATGTTTGAAAGAAAGTTTGCTACCCAAATATATATATATATATATATATATATATATATATATATATATATATAATATAAAAAAAAAAAACTATATATATATATATATATATATATATATATATATATATATTTTTTTTTGTCATTTCAATGAAAAAAAAGAAATAAGCTAAAATATGTATTTATTCTGGAGACCCCACATGTTGTTGCTTGGTCTGAGATATATCACAACTTTTCTCAGGAATATGCAAATAATCTGAGAAGATAAGAAATTTCAGTCATTCTGTTCTGGAAAAATTGCTGATTGTTTCCAGAGGTTGAATCAATCTACATAATTTTTTTTTTAAATCAACAAGTTTTGTATGTGGTGCAAAAGGCTCTTTTAATAACATCATTGTAAACACTGTTTTTTTTTGTTTTTTGTTTTTTTTTCTAAGTCAGTTTTCCCAGACCAAGTAAAATGGAGCCATGACCTTTGATAAGATTTATTTTATCTAAATAATTCCGACAACTGCTGGGATCATTGATTTCTTTTCTTTTTCTTTTTTTTTGTTGATTTTTAGTTATTTGTATTTTGATATTAATGGCAGAATTACAATGAAGAATCCAAGTATTAGAAATGAGATTGAACTGAAAAGAAAAAATATCAAATGCAATGGTCAGACCATTGTTTTTTTTTTTACAATCAAGTTCATCCTGTACAGCCTCAAAAGCCACTCAAGCTAGAGAGTCACAGAGTAAGAGGTCCAATATAAAATATTGTACTCCCACGAACCTTTTATATAATGAAAAAATTCCTTATCAAAACTTTGTAACAGTTACTGGGAGTGAGGTAGCACCAAAAGTATGCATTTATACATATGTGTGTCTGTGCATATGCATGTGTATATGTACACCCACACCCACACACACACACACACACACATATATATATATATATATATATATATATATGTATGTATGTGTATTAAAGATAATATATACTCTTCAAGATATTGTTTCCTGTAGTGAATGATAATTTATTTAACGCAGGATAAACAACAATTTTGCTTAATAATATAGCTTCTAAGTTTTTGAGGTTTTTCCAGGCTACTGTTGAGTATTTTGTTATTATCCACTAATAATTGTCTTATGATGTTGATAGTTGTATTTTGGTTGTTCATGATGTGCTGGTCGATGTGTACACAAATTGCACAGATTTTTCGATAAGTGACAGGTTAACCTGCGAGAAAGTGGGGTGCATGAGTGCCCATTTTAAGAATTTAACTTTATTTTTTATTATTAATATTGGAGACATTATATACAACATCACCATAGACTACTTCAAACTTTCAGCTTTCCAAAGAATACCAGGATTTAAATAAACAAATTCTGTTTATAACACAGATACCACATTGGTTCTTGAAAGTGGCTCAGATGGTCAAAAGTACCTGAACAAATAGCACCATGAGCATGAACTTCCAAGAATTTATCCACAATAACTTATTCTTATTCAAAATTTGAAAAAATAAAATAAAAATTTACACAGACCTTGTTTGTTCTTTTTTTTTTTAATGAAACTTGTTTGTGCATATATATACATATATATATATATATTGTGCATATATATATATATATATATATATATATATATATAAGTGAATTGAGTTCTCTCAGTCACTGTGTGTTTGTCTAAAAATAAATATGCTTAAATTCACCTTCATCCCTGCCATGTGCCAATGGCTTATGGATAGAATCTCTGACTGGTGCCAAATCAGCAAGGTTTCAATCCTAGCTAGAGGCAACCGGGCGTCTAGCCACACTGATGAGCTGTGATACAGTGAAACAGTTTGTCTGTGGATGACTATATATATATATATATATATATATATATATATATATATATCAAAGGAGTCTTTCTTTACCAATTTCTGTTCACTGTAAATCCATTTCATGTACAATCCTCAAATTTTGTATTACTCAAATTTTGCATACTTATTATATCAGCGAGACAGTTTAAACATTTCTATTTCATATATATATATATATATATATATAACTGCTATCTCTAAAGACAATGACTATCCATTACATGAATAATGATAATACCAAATTTTTAATTGATAACAAAAATTGTAAAATACAAATTTAGAAGTCTGTCAGTTCAAATTATGTTTGGGTCACTAAATAGATCTTATGTGGCCTTGTTCATATCTGGCCATTAAAGAAAATGCCTACTCAATCATTTATAACGAAGAAAAAGTAAAGATGACATGAGAGACATAAGAAGAACAAAAATGAATTGTTATTTTCTGAAAACAAAAATATGGCAACTAAATATATAAATGTATTACATGCCTTCTTTTTGATGCTTGAAAGGCTGTTACAAAGGACTGTTTCTATGCATAAGTCAGGAGTGCCTCTTTTGTCTCCAGTGTCTATGAGAGCTATGATTTTTTGTAAAAAAATGATGATTGGCCATTAAGACTATCCAAGCATAATGTATACTAATTAGGGAAGAGGAAGAAAAGACAATTTAATTAGGCTTTGTTTCATAGAGTAGTAATTCCATTTATGATAAAGATATATAGTTATTCCATACTTGTATTAATAATTCAAACAATAAGAGTATATTATTTACCTAAGTATAATAATGTTTGCAAGAACAATGAGCAGTAAATTTATTTGGGCACTTTTTTCAATAAAGCAGCAAGGAAACTCAAGTAATTAAATACAAAGAAAATGTTTGACAAGAATGATTTTTCATACAAATTCCAGAACCTTATTCAGTAGTTTCTCATAACTTTGATGGAAATAATACTTACAAAGTCAATATCATTGCTAGGAAATCCCTTTATTGCTATGACCAGCTGCAACTTACTTCTTGATCTTTTTGTCTGCATGGTAAGGATTTATAGGAATATAATAGATTAAAAGAAAATCAGTCTTCCAAAATACTCTTATTTGAGGAACTTGCTTCTGGCCAAAGGAGACTTAGGCTTTTCACTGAAGAGATACAAAGACTCCCCAAAAAGGACCCTCGTCTCATGTGGGAATAGAAATAGACAATATAGTGGCATCAGGAAAACTCCTTTAAAAAAAAATGTTAAGGAATCAGCTACATAAAGTTGGCACAGTATTTCAGCAAGTTAAATACTTTTTTTTTCTGCCATTTTAGATTTTAGGGATTCCTGTTACTAACATAATTTTCTTTTTTGTTTAAAGAAGAAAAAATATGGGTTTATTGAAAATTGGAAATCATTAGCCTTTTTGCACCCCTCTTGTGAAAAATTGCAAATATGAAACTAGTTTTAGATGTCATAGTGAATTGTGGTATTACAGTGTCTTAGATATGAAAGCTGAGTATGAATGTGTTATTTTGGTGAAAGGGATAATATCCAAGTGCATGGATCATTGATTATGATTATTTAGGTGAAAGGATAGAAAAATGATGACCAGTCTTTCCTCTCACCCACAACCTTTGATCTTGTGTCACATTTTCTATATTTTCAGAAAAAAAATATTATTTCTGTGCAGTTGATGTCATAAAGAAATCTCCTTTCCTATTTTTCATACCTAGAGCAGGAACAATGATAGACACTCGAAAACAACTTAATGAAAGAGAATATAACAGAGTAATACACAGAATGAGTTATTTTATTAGAGCATCTTAAGACAATAAGGCTATTGTTACGGAATGTGAATGGCAGGGTCATAATGGTCAGCGATTGGCCGGAGTGCCTTGTGCACATGGTATTCTAACAGTGATGGATTGCTTTTGTCTGGGTTTTGGATATAAGTTCAAAATGGCATGAATTCAAGAAAAGGCTGCAAGAATTCTGAAGCATCAATACACTTCCCACACACAGGTTAGTGACCAGGTAAGATCACCCGTGGAGGCATGCTGAGTCAACGTGCGACATTTGTCTCCATGACGACATTCCTCCCGCTGACTCTTAAAATCCAAGCTGCCACCACTTTCCCTTAATAAATCAACTAAGAAAAAGAAATCAGCCTCTTTGTTGATAGCATTTTATATAGTAGCATGAGGACCCAGAAACGACTCGGAACACAACAGTATATAATGATGATTTAACTGAAAGAAAGAAGTTGAAAGCTTTTTGGAGGAGTACACAGCAGTTTTTCACATAGAGACAACAGGAGAGAATGATTCCAAAAGCATTATTCTTCTATGTGTCATGTTCCTTCAGGACATAGGCAATCACAGCCCTCCACAATCTCCCATCTAACTCTTCGTACATTTTATCTTTTTCTATCTCTCCTAATAATTTGTAATCTAGTAACAACTCTCAGTAGAAGCTTTATTTGGCTGAAAAATATTTATTTTATTGTGAGGCATGGTTTCTGCTTAATTAGAAACAGAGTATCTGTCTATATTTCTGAGATGAGGTATTATGTACTCTATTTATATTATTCAGACTATTATCCTCATCTTTGTTGCCATATTTATTACAACATTTCAACCATTGTACGCTCCGGCCTTCTTCAGGTGGTTGGAATGTTGAACTGAACCCTTTATTTCGCTCACTGGGGTAGACTGTTCTAGTTCTACATGCCATGTTTAACGGATGTCAGTTATCTCCTGTTAATTTCCCTCTGAAAGTTCTTCACTGCCTTAACTGAGTATTGAACTCACACTCTTTGAATCTAACCAACGCCTTTATCCACTGTGCCATGTGTCCTTGAGGACATCTGTATATGAATTTATGGGTATTATAAACCTAATGCAACTAAGTAGGCCGTAGCATACAATGGCCAAAATGTTATATGGCGACAAAGATGAGGACAATAGTCTGAATAATGTAAATAGTGTAGAAACATAGTCGATGCAATTTTGAAAATTTTAATTTATCATTTAAAAAATTTCTATGGTCAGATTTACAATAACAATATATTGGGAGATTTCAAAAAACATAACCTTTAATAAGTTTTACCAATTACACACACTCTATAATAATTATACTTTTTTTTAACTTTAAGTAGTAATTTTTAATAAGTGTTTAAGTGTTGCCAATGTGGGACAGAAGTAGGATTTTTTTTAAACTCAATGTCTTGCATCCAGCATTCTGAAATGAATAGAAGCTTTGTTGGTATAAACTTTATAAACTTGTCTGCAGGTTTTATAACTAAAGTGACACACTACATCTGGCAAATTAAATGTTGAGACTGGATTCTCAGAATGTGAACAGACTGCCTTACTTCAAGGAAAAAGTGGCTTCACTTTATTTTTTTTTTCTTTAACCAAAACAGTTTCCTCCATTTATAAGCCATCAAAACAAATTCCAAATGCAAAAATGGCTTTTATTGATTCATCTGTGGATATCACAGATTTTACAAACCCTAAAATATGCACACAACCTACATTTGGAAAAAGACATTATTATTCAAACTCTAAGAAACATCAAAATAAGTTCATATATATAACTTTAAAGATGACAGGAAACTATGATTTAGCTTGACTTGAAGTGTCTTAAGTTAAAACTTTCATAAAAATCATAATACAGGAATAAAAATAGAATTTGATTGCATTTTTCAATTCCAACAGTTAATGGCTTGTGTTGTCATCACTGCACAAACATCTCAAGACACATGCATTAACATGTTAAAGGATGGCAAACACAATCAAAATCTGATTTCAAAAATCTCCTTTGCAGCTTCCAACCTGGTTTTAGTTGCAAGTAATAAATTGATTCTGCTACTTTATTTCAAACATTTTCTTTTTCTTTTTTCTATGATTCCTTTTTTTTTCTCTCATTCAAATTTTCATTGCAAAAATTGGCATTTCAATAATTGCTTGGAATGAAGAATGAATTTCTTTTTCCACTTTAAACAGGTCGAGTGTAGAGGTTCATTAATGGAAAACATTTGAAATGGAGTCTGCGGTAGATTTGTTCATCAAGACATTCATTAGTTGTACAAAATCTACTTGCTAGCACAAGTTCTTTACCCTCACCTGCACTTACAGCATCCAACCTTATCTTCACATTTAATATTACAGAATTATGGAGTTAAGCTAGTTACAAATACTTTGTAGTAATAGGAGTTTAATCATATATGGAAAAAAAAATGAAAAAATAGAGTTTTACTCAATGTGAAATTCACCCAAAAGAATTTGTTTATTTACAATAAATTTAAAGAGAAAAGGAAAGAAAACTAAAAGGCTTTCTCAAAATATACTTTTGAGCACTGAATAAAAATTAAGCTGGTTGAAGAAAAAGTGTTAGTCAAAGTAAGATTTACAGGTGATAAAGTCAAAAATATCCTTTACGCTTCTTTGCAAAGAAAAATTTCTCACTTAGAAGTTAATGTTCTGACCAATTGAGGTCATTTGCAAGCAGGAACAAACAATTGAAAAGGAAGGTCAAATGAGGAATTTTGGTAGCAGCATTTTTCTGTGATGTTTGAGTGAAATTTCAAAACGAACTGTTAGTTTTTAGTTTTGATTAGGATGTCAGGTGTTTTTGGTTAGTCACTCAGTTTTATTATAGAAATTCCTCCTTATTCTCAGCTGCAAATGTTAACTGTTAAAGTTATCCCAATGTCTATGTGATTATCTTGACAACATGTGAATGAATAGTGATTTTCACTGGCCAGTGACCTTGTTTTTATTTAGGTCGTCAGGATCACTCAGTTATCTTGTCAAATTATCATGGTTTTGAAATTCTATTCTTTTCACTGGTGGAATATAATTCAATGAAAGAGCTTTCTTTCTCAATCCCTTTTTTCCCAGAACATTCAATTTTTATCACCTAAGGCAGAGTGCATCGCCATAAATAGGCTCAGAATCAAGGCTTATCAAGAAAAGGCCATCCAAATACCTCAGTTGTTATTAACATAGGTAATTCCACTTTTTCACTGAAAAACATAACATGATGAAAAAATTTTAATAAAAACAAAGTTTTGTCATCAAAATGTTTATGTTATTATTAAAAGGAAAGATTACTTTATTAAAATTTTTAATCATTTCTAGCACATTCGAAATTTTGGTTAAAAATATTGTCATTTTTTTATACCAGCAGTCTTATGGTTAGTGTTTTAGTGCTTTTTTTCAGGTAAAAAAAAAACATTAATTTGGAAATTGTTATGGGACCTTGTCCATAATAACATAATGGACTATTCCATACGTAATAAATACTGTGCCTCAAGAGATAGCAGGGAGTTCAGTCACTAAGTCGGGTGACCGGCTGATCGGTTGAACTCTCTGCCTTCAGGCGGGGAGGAACCCAAACGAAGCTATGCCGAAGGGTGGAGTCTCTTTTGGGGAGTTTTATGGACCCTGAACCCGTTTATATTCAAAGGGCATAATGGACTAGCCCACAGGCTCGAAGATCCCACGGATTAAACCGGCCTTGTGCCACATGATGCCCTCGTGGGGGGGTGACTAAATACCGTTCAGTCTGAAGTCTGGAGTGAGGTCCGTCAGGAGTCTGTCAGTCAGTCAGAGCGAGCAAGTCAGTCAGTCCAGTCAGAGGCAGTCCGAAACAGAGTCGTGCGTTCAGACAATTTGTTCTACTAAACCTGATTGTTCGTACTAACACTTTCTACTTCTCTGTATATATTCCTGTTTGTAATATATCTGTGTTATTCCATATACGTGTTCGAGTTCTTCTTTATTGGTTCTACCTTGGACTATCATCATGGTACAAGGAACCGGACCATAACAGAAATTCTTGCAAAGATCAAATAATTGTTGGATTTTAATGAATTTTTCATGACTTACTCACAAATGAATTAAATTATTTTGGAAATTTTTTTAGAAAATCTTGGTAAAAATTTTTTTTCACATGTTACCCCCACTTACTTAATTTCATGAAATTTCAAGAAATTAAATTTATGTAGAAAATTTTTTTTATTAGTTAAAAGCAGGACTCCTTAACATGATTTGTTGCTTATTTTATGTTATTTTAACATTAATTCAGAACATTTTTTTAAATAATTATTTTCATTATGTCACTTTTTCATATAAAAATTTATTTGCTGTATAACCAAACAAAATAAAACATAAGGTTATGTTCCACCGAATTGGTTAACATTTAATTGTTGATTTTATGATCATAGTTCTTATGTGTATATTAATCAGCATTCAAAGAATTGGTCTAAAGATATACAATGTGACCATTTTTGGAGATATAGAAATGTTTAATATGACAAATGTTAAGTCCATCATTTTGAATTTGGTCCAACTCAGTAAAACCTTGTAACAAAAGCACAGTAAAAATTTGGTTAAAAATTCTACATCATATTTTTCCATTTGGCAGACAAATTTGTTTTCAAATTTTAAAAAAATTTAAAGGTATTTTTGCATATTAAGGTCAAATAGTTTTCAGCGACAAATTATATTATTTAAAATATTAATAATAAAATTTAAATAGATCAACTTTTAGATCCATCCAAGTACTTTAAAATCTTAAATTTTACGTTTCTTTCAAAAACTGGACTAATGTTTACAAATATTCTCCAGATATGTCTTCAGCACAAGTTTACAAGTATTTTGTGTACACATCTTCCTATGAAGAGTCTTTTAACAATACTGGACAGGATCTATATTGAAAAAGAAAAAATGAAATAGTCTCTAGACACTTGCTGGCTGCAAGGCGACAACTGCTCTCAGACTCCATTGACAGATTTTATTAAATTTTGATAAAAGACTTTTTCTTCGGTATCAATGGAATGATACGGGCCAAAAACTGATCCAAGATGCCTTCATAAATGGGCTACAGTCCATGGATATCCAACAAAGAATACCCAAAAACAGCACCTTAACATTACAGCAGGCCTATGACTAGGCAAAAGTACTAGATTTAGCAGAACAAAAATGCTAAAAATTATAATGCAGTTGCAGTGACATCAGAGGCCTCTCCACCTATTTTGGTCTCCCAATCATATGAAACACTAGGCTCTCAGAAAATAATCAGCCTTAACTAAATGTACATATTTTTTTTAGCTGCAGGGACAAGAGAACATGCAAGGTCATTATGCCCCACTAGAGGGTACAAATCCTATATATGTGGAAAAACAGGGACATTGGACTAAAGTTTGTAAAAAAAGTCTGTAAGTAAGAAAAATGGGACCAAAAAGGTAACTTGTTCAGTATCATTGAAAATACTAGGCTTTTATCAATTACAATGATAGAAATCACTGCTAACAAACAGCCACTAAAAAGCCCTGATTGAAACAGGGAGCCCAGAAAACTTTCTTAATGCAAGAATTGCAAAACTAAATTCATGGAAAATTTACCTGTGCCTAAACAAAGTGGCAATGTCTAGCTCATCTCTTTCCATACAAATACTTGGATATTGTTTAGTTGATTTAAAAGTAAAGGGTACTCTATACCAAGGAGTAAGATACCTACTAATGAAAGATCTATGCTGTGACCTGTTATTAGGGGCAACTTCTTACACCAACATTCATTAGTAGAAATACTCTTTGGAGGTTCTAAGCCACTAAATTTAAAGTCACACGCCTAGCAGCATTAAATGCTGTACCCAGCTCTCTTCAAAAATACTGGATTGTAAACTGGCAACTACTAAATTTAGGTGACGCACTGAGAGGAATAAATTATTTATCCAAACCAAAATTACTCATATGTTGAAGGAAGGAATAATCAAATCCAGCCATTCATTGTGGAGAGTCCAAGTATTTGTAGTCTCCGCTGAGAACCAAAAAATGAGCAAATGGTAAACAACTTTTCCCAAACAATAAACTGATTTGCTTTGCTGGATGCCCACCCTCTGCCAAGAATAGACAATAAGATAGAGAAAATAGCCAAAAACAGTCTATTTAGTACTCTGGACCTTAAAACTGCCTACCATCAGGTAGCTCTATGGCCCAGTGATAAACCCTATATGGCCTTCAAGGCCAGCAGCAAACTATCAGTTTCACAGAATACTGTTTGACATGACTAATGGGATAGCTAGTTTTCAAAGAGTGATAGATTAGATAATATCTAAAGAGAACTAGCAAAGCACCTACGCTTACATCAATAATGTAACTGTTTGCAGGAAAAATCTTAAATTATTCATTGTGGCTGTTAAAAAGTACAGACTTACACTTAACCAAGGCAAAAATGTTATTTTAGATGTAAAAATATAAAATTACTTGGGTACATTATACATAAAACAACATAAAACCCAATCCAGAACATCTGAATCCATTACTCAGCCTACCAGTTACAAAAGATTAACCTGCTCTGTGCTGTGCATTAAAAATGTTCACACACACTATGCACATTGGATTTCATCTTTTTCAGAAAAAAATCCACCCTCAAACTTTTTGCTATCTCCTATAGCAGAGAAAGCATTTAATGAGTTAAAAAAGGCATAGCGAAAGCAGCCATTACTACGCCTGATTATACACTGCCTCTAGTAGTAGAGACAGATGCCTCAGAATGCACTATAGCTACCTCTTTAAGATAGTCGGGGGACCCATAGCCTTTTTTCTCCCTGAACCCTGTATAAATTGGAATGTAGGCATTCAGCAATAGAAAAAAGAAGTCTGTGCTATTGTTGAATCACTGAGAAAATAGAGGTATTATTTGATCAGGCAACATTTTAAACTAATTACAGACCAGAAATCAGTTGCATTCATGTTCAATCCAAAAACAGCAAGCAAAATTAAAAATGACAAGATAGCCAGGTGGAGAATGGAACTCTTGTGTTACTTGTTCAAGAAAAAAACAGCTGTGGATGCCCTCTCTCATGTATGTAGTTCAGCTGCTTGCAAAAAAAGAGTTAAAGAAACTACATAGAGAGTAGTGCCACCCAGGTGTTACATGCATGGTCCACATCATGAAAATCAAAAAAATTCTCTATTCAGTAGAGGATGTGAAACAAATCACCAAATCATGTAAGACTTGCTTTGAAAATAAACCTAAGTTTTACCATCCTAACACCAGTAAGGTCATAAAAGCCATGCAACCCTATGAAAGAATTGCATTGGATTTTAAAGGACCACTTCTGTCAAAAACTCCTAACACTTATATGCTGACAATAATTGATGAATATTTGCAGTTTCCTTTTGCAATACCCTGTCCTGATGTATATTCTACAACAGTCGTACAAACATTTTTCTCAGTTCTTACCATCTTTGGGCTAACTGTGATTATTCATTCTGACAAAGGGGAATCATTTATGTCTGAACACATATGGTGGTTCCTACAAGAGCAAAGAGAAGCCATAAGTAGAACAACCCCATATAACACTCAAGTTAATGGCCAGTATGAGAGGTATCATGGAATAATTTGGAAGACTATTCAGCTAGTAGCTGCTGATAGAGGAGTAGCTTTAGAGAATTGGGAATAACTAATCCCAGAGGCTCTGCATGCAATTAGAAAACTTCCATGTACTCTCACTAATGCATCACCCCATGAATGATTTCTCCCGTTTCCTAGAAGAAGTTTAACTGGAATGTCCCTACCATCTTGGCTTTTTGACACTGGGAGTAATATTACTAAAAAACACACATATGACTGAAGAAGAATGAACCACTGCTGGATCAAGTGGAGCTCCTTGATGCCAACCCCCAGCATGTGTGTGCCCATTACCCTGAAGGACGGAAGTCACAGTCTCACTAAGGGACTTGGCTCCATTCCAGAATTGGAACCCACAAGCCTAATCGAGGGCTATCCTCAGGATGCTTTGACTGACTATGAAGAAACAGATACATGGTTTTCTTAAGAAGATTATGAGGAACCCTTGAGTCCTGGTCTCTCAAGTGGTGACGAATAGGTTTCACAGAAGAGAGCCCACTCCCCTACCGAGGCTTCAAAGGACATGCAAGCCACTTGTAGAAGTTTATGAAAACACAGCAGGATTAAATCCAACATGAGGAAGAATCTCATCATGCTCCAGGCAATCTGTTATGGACTCGCAGACAGCAAAGGATGTCTGCTTGATTCAGGGACTTCTTACCTCTGTAAGAATTTAAAAAAAATCATTGCATTATTGGAAAATTTAATAATTATTAAATTAAGCATAGCAGTTATTTTTTAATGTACAATGAGTCTGGACTATTTTTTGAAATTGGAGTTATATTAGATCTTGAATTTTGCAGGCTACAAGCTGAAATAACTTGGGTAACTAATGAAAAGAAATTAAAAATTACTAGCACTGAGCTTTCAATTGCAACCTATTTGCTGCTTGCAGCCAGAACAAAATATGTATGGAAAGTCAGAAGTGATAAAATAGTTTCTTATATATTATTACACAACTATCTGAAAAAAAGTGTCATAAGTGAACACCTGTTACTTTTGACAGATTTGATACTAAAAACACTGACAATTTATTATAAAAATACAAAAAAAAAACTCTGCTATAACTTCATACTGCCTTCAACTCCAAGTTTGCTGTAAATATTAGGTTTTAAAAGAGGTGTATTTTAGATCAGTCTAAAGGTGAAATAAGTTAACATTAAATAGCAACAAAATCAAGAAGTTCAGTTTAATCGGTAAACATTGTGATTGTACAGGTGACTAATGAATGAAAAAATAATGTACTAAATGTCAATTGGGGCAATTTTAGCCATCAGAAATGTCATGTCTTTTTATTCAATAAAAAAAAATCTTTTTTTTAAAATCCTTATTAAAGGGTTATTAGAGTAGAGCAACCAGAAGAAAGTTACTTTTTAAACCAGTCAACATTCAACAGTGAAAGCAATTAAATGGTTGATAAACACTTGGAAGTTTAACATACTGTCATTTTGTTCATATAATTTATTTGCTTAATTTTCAAATACAAGATGGCTATGTATTTGGGGATTGTCTAGTTAAGTATTTCATTTGAAATACTTGCGTCTCACTCTCAGACATAGTAGATTTTCAGTTATTTTGGTATTGGGCATACAAGTCTTTTTTTTTTTTAAATAAATGACTAGAAACAGTAAGTGCAAGTGGGAAATATATATTCTGAAAAACATCCATTTTATAAGAGAGACTTCTTGCAATATTCACTAATACTTATTTGAGAAAAAATCTATATGATTTTTAAGGATGACATCCATGACATATAACCAAACAATTAAGAATAGCAGGTTCAAAAGTATAAAGCAACTCTAATGTTTGTGTCAGTCTTCTAATTTGAATAATGTTGAATATGTCTGGACCATTTTGGATCATGAAAGAAAGAAAATGTTCAGTAAGCTCTCTAAAAGATTTTTGTGTTTAAATGTAGCCTGGTTATATATCCTGCAACATAAAATAGTAATTTTGCTAAATTCAAAGTATAAAAAAGAAAAAAAGAAAACATTTGAAGCCAAGCAAAACTACTAAATTTTAATTTGAATATTAAAATATTCTTTAATTATTTGGATTGTTAAACAAAGGCTCCTTTTTTAAAATAGAAGTGTCTATTTACTTTTATCATATTGTTATAAATACTTGACCTTACTTATTGAATTTTGTGTTTTAATTATTTAAGTATAATGGAGACGTATTATTCTAGTTATTTCAAAATGCTGAAAAGTTGCTATATCCCATCCCTTAGTTGAAGATGGATTTTGCAGTTTTATCTAAAATTAAAAAAGAAAAACAGCAAGTCAAATAAAAGATAATCAAATTTCATTTTTTTTAATAATATTAATTTTATAAATAAGTGACTAGAAAGCATTACACTATATAAAATACTTTTCTCAATCAAAACCTTCAGTTAAAAAAAATGAATTTTTTTTTATTTGATAAGCCATAAGGGCTACTCTAAAGATGCATTGATATAAGTAAAAATGAAAACAAATTCTATCATTGGTTATTCATTAATAATTTTTCTTTTCAGACATATTGTGGTGTGTGGGCATATTACATATGATTCAGTCTCAAACTTTCTGAAAGATTTTTTACACAAAGATCGAGAAGATGTGGATGTGGAAATAGTTTTTATTGATACGTAAGTATTTATATGCATACACCTTGGCTAGTAGCCATTATTAATTTGAAAATATTTAAACTGTTTTTTTTTTGTTTTTTTAAACCTGTTCTGTATGAATTATGTACAAAGTTCGATTTTTTTAAAAAATCTATTTTATGGAGAACAATAGAGAAAGAAGAGATAACTGACTGAGTTTAGTAGAGAAAGACAGAGACATATGTTGGTTCACTGTGTCAAGCCAGAAGATTTTTTCTCGTCTGAGTCCATCCTTCAAATCTACAAATCTACCATTTGTCCTTGAATACTGTTGCCATATATGGTCTGGTGTCTCCGCTGTTCATCTTGAGGTTCTCAACAAAATCCAAAGACATAGGTCCTGATTCAGCATCTCGACTCCAGTCACTTTCTCACAGACGTGATGTGGCTTCCCTCTGTCTTTTTCTACAAATATTTTCATGGTAACTGCTCTGACAAGCTATTTTCACTGGTGCTCCAACTGCATGAATTTAAGCATGCTACTAGGGTTGGCATTTCTATCCCACCCTTTCACTGTTGAAACAGTTAAATGTAACCACCTCTTCT
>CAHIKZ030002102.1:190000-377094 GCA_903632075.3 Acanthosepion pharaonis | reverse complement strand
CTTGGATCTCTGCTGTGGGTTTTAGCTTTGGATGGTGAAATGGGTGAAGGTGGGGTTGTTTCTTTGGTGAAGGGAGGGACTAGCAGGAGACGAAGGGATTGGGTCTTTTCCTTTGCATCCAATTTCTTTTTCAATTCCTTGATCTTTTCTGACTTTTCAGCCAGGGTCGAATTTTTTGTTTTTCCTCGAACGTAAGATTAGAGACCGGGGCATCGCCCTTAACGTTGCTAATGGGAGTGGGACTGTGAGTGCCCTTCTTCCTTGGGGCTTCAGGGGACTGAGGACCCGCTGTCCGGCGCTTCCTCTGGCCTTACCAGCCACCAGCCATTCCCCTCCCCTTCTCCACAACTGCACCAGCAGCGGGCGAAGGCTCTTTGGGGAATGTGGCTTTAGGTGACGCGCCGACCGGAGGATTAACCGACCCGGTCCCGGAGGCTGATACGCCCATTACAGGCGAGGTGGAATTTTGAGACGCGGTCAGAGGGGGATCTTGTGTAACTGGCGCCTGACTTCCAGAGGCCTTCTTCTCTGGGCAGGAGGAGGAGAGATGACCAGTCCTCCACACCTCCAGCATACCGGTCTTCGACCCGTCACTATGACCGGTAACTTCAAAGCGCCAACATCCAGACAGTTGGGGATGGAGCGGAAGGCCTTTTCGTCTAACATGATATCAAAGCTCCACCCCCCCCGTTCAGGCTATCGCAGGAAGCTCCCAGAATCTCGCCATACTGGGAGAAGAAAGCGGCCAGATGTTCCCCGATAACCTGAGGAGGGACCTCGTATACTGTTAACCTGGTCCTTCGTCGCCCTTCGTATTCGGTACGCAGAATCAACTCGTTGTTAATTAGTTCGCGGCTAGCCGCGGCGACGCAATCTTCTGGTGTGGGCAACAGTACGTCCCACATGAAAACTTAGCACCCTTAACTATTCTAAGGGGCTTGAACCCGAAGGATTCTAGTGCTTTCAACACTGTGTTTTTTCGTCGAGCGACAAATTTTGCGCGTACGCTTGTCCACGACGAAAACTGACACTATTCTTTTGTCAATTCTCTTTAATTCTTGGGGTCTTCCAAAAGACCACCTTCAACAACAAGGTGGGCGTAACTCTTGGCACGCTCCAAGAACTCCACTAAATTGATTATGCATTTAGGAGGGGACTTCCAACAAGAGGGCGATTCCCCGGCCTCTGCATTCGTTTTGAGTTGTCCGATTCTTTTGTCTTTAATTTCGCTTTTATCAGCTTCCATATTTTTTGGAGGCTTTCTTCAATGTCTCCACAATTTCCTCGTTTGTGGGAATACTTGGGAGGTCAGGATATTCATCCTTATTTTCTTTATCGGGGGGGTCCTTCTTTGGGTTAAATAAATGTTTTCTAATGTTTCTTTTAACAGAAGCATTTTTAAACTTCTTTTTAACAATTAAAAAAGAAGGTACTTTTTTTTCCTTCTTATCCATATTTTAAATGGGGGGGAATGGGGAGGGGAAAGGGAGGGGTGGGAAATAAATATATGGGCGAGAGGAAAAGAAATAAACTCAACAAAATAAAATAATTATGGGCACCAAAAAAACAATTAGACGGTTCACCTAAACGTATAATAAAATACAAATATCGCCTAAAGGCGAAAATACAAACACGTAATAGACAATAAAAAAAAACAAAAAAAAAAAACAGAAAAAACTTCGACAAAAGCCGAAGCTAAAAAAAAATCAAAATGGCCGACGTCAACAAAAAATTACGAAACAATAACACAAAGCTAATTACAAATATCCAAAATGGCCGACGTCAATAAACAAAAAAATACGTAACTAAGACAGACGAAGCTAGACACAAAAAATAAAAATGGCCGACCCTAAGCGAGTCGAACCAATAAACAAAAGAAAATGGATTAAAACGATTACAAGCAAAAAACACGTAAAAATTAAAAGGATGAAAACAAATAAATAAATTAATAAGAAATTACAGCAAAACACAGAATAACGAACAGGACGAAAATAAAGAAAATGACAATTAACACGAAAAACTAGAATGAAAAGAAAAAATTAAAAGGGGTAGAAATGAGAAGAAAAAACTGCGGAAATACAGGAAAAAAAAAAAAACGAAATTCAAAAAAGCAAATTAGATTAAAAAGGAAAACGAGTAAAAATTAAAGGGAGTAATAATTAAAATAGGAAAAAAAAGAATAAAGAGCAAAAAATTAAAGGGGGAGGGTGAAAAAAAAATGGAGAGTAGAAAGAAAAAATGGAGAGTAGAAAGAAAAAATCAAAAAACTTTTGCAATAAAGTCGTAGATATAGAAATAAAATAAACAAACTTTAAACAAAATGCAGTTCCAAAGGGTAACAGGTAAAATCACACACAAAAAAAAAGGTCGAGTTGTCAGCAAAAGTCCAAAAAATAACCAAGCCAGTCAAGAACGACTCAGGTACGACTCATCTTCTCTGCCTGACTGTGTCTATTTTATGGCAGCAGGACGAGTCCATTATATCCGAAAAGGGTGGACCTCATAACATTAACTCATTCTCATTCCCTTTTACTGTCTTTGGAAAGCCATAAGTGGCTAGATCACTTCCTCTCATGGCTATGGTTCTATTTTCAATATTAATGCTTTATTGTACAGTTTATTTTTTTAAGAAACCTCAATAGCTGGTAACTGCACTTGTAATTGGTGTTTGTTAATCTTCATCTAAGGTGTCCTTGTGTTTATCCCAAAGCCCTAATGGATCAATTATTTTACATTTAATGAGGATGAAAAAAAGAGCTCTAAGACTTTTTGCACTCTTAGATACAGATATTTTGGTTAAAGTAGCATCTCATTGTGCATCATCTTCTAGTAGACTACGTTAGAAACAAGCTACTGTTGAGCACACTGTTGCATCGACTGTACATATGGATATCTTCAAATGAAGTAGGACCTTTGATATCATGCAACAGCATCCGGAGAAAGAAACATTCTTTCTGGTTGGGATTTACAGTATGCAATCTTTCAGTGCACTATCAAATTTGATGTCTGAAAATCCATCTACCGGTTCACCCCTTTTTCGTCTGTTACAGCTGCCATTTTACCAGGTGTAATATGATGGAAGCTGATGATAAAACATTGTCCAAGAAAAGGGATCTCTTGCAGAAAGCTTGAAGAAAGCTGTAAGTGTAGTCTCATTTGGAGCTATGATTTGCTGAGCTGCATTTTCCCCAGAGAAGTAAACTCGTTGTCCATTTTCTAATTGAACATTTAGTGGCTGAACTGTTGGATATCGCTCATGAATGAGAAATCTAATATCCTACAAATATCCTGCTAATTCATCGACCTTGCTGGTATTTCTTGCTAACTTCATCTCCGGTTTAATGTTTAGTTTTGCCTATTTCGCTCGCATTGCTTGTTGCTTGTAAAGAAATCATTGCTGCATCTGACCCTTTGTTGACATATTTGTAGACATTTAATTGACTTTAATGAGTTACAGAACACAACACTGATGTGAGCATCAAAAGTTTTCAAGAGTAGAGGACTGTATGGAACTATCAATCTGTTGTAAATTACAATTAGATTTTTTTCTGATTCAATCACTGCCACAAACCCGCCATCATCTGGTTTTCTTCTTCGATAAGAAGGATAACCATCTTCGATAAGAAGGATAACCATCTTCTCTCATTGTGTTTCAACTTCTTGGATAATGCTTGATGCGCTTCTTATCAACTATACAAGGAGAATTTATGTTCCTGTCACCACAGGGACTATGAACCATTTGAGTTTTAACAGTAACATTTTTGTCTTTTGCAGGATCTGGCAGTTCTACAGATATTATATAGTCAATCTGAATGGTGTTAATTATCCCCATCAGCCATACCAAGATGTGGACATGAGGAAGGCCTCGTTTTTGCCACTCAAAGATATGCATGTAGCATCTTACATCACCTAAAACTTCCCCTGCTTTAATCATTTCCATTAATTTAATCACTTTTAATCTGAAACCTCTTGAAATTAGTCCAGGGAGAATTTCAGCATTACTTTCTTTCCAGTTGGGATTACCAGTGAAGGTTATAAACAAATCTGCACATCCATAATATCTAGCGTATGTCAATGAATCTTGAGTTCTTTCCTGCATATATCTTGGAATGTCAACAAAACCTGATGGAAGAATGACTGGTTGACTAATTTCACCTATTACCACATGAAAAAAGAAAAAGTTTTGGAGTGGACAGATGAATGCTAGAAAACGTTTGACAAAATAATTAAGACGTTAAGCAAATAAGAAAATAATAGTAGCAAGTGACGCGAGCGACTATGGAGTCGGGGCGTGTATACTGCATAAAATGCCGGATGGGACAATAAAACCCATCGCTCATGCTTCAAGAACCCTACTACCTGCAGAGAAAAATTACTCTTAAATAGAGAAAGAAGCCCAGGGAATTATTTTCGCAGTCAGAAGATTTCATAGATATATCTATGGTAGATTTTTTACTCTACAGACGGATCATTAACAATATTCAATTCGAAGAAAGGTCTACCGGTTTACACTGCCAATAGGTTGCTAAGATGGGGTACAATTCTACTGAATTACAATTTCAGATTGGAGTATCTACCAATGAAAAAAATCGGGTATGCGGATGGTCTGTCGAGACTTATACCAACGAAAACAGAGCCATTGGAAGACTCTGTAATCGCAGCCTCACGACATGAAGAAGATATCAGGACAGTACTATGTTGTACAGTTCGAAACCTCCCCGTCACACTACAAGAGATAAAAAATGAAGCAATAAATGATGAATTCATAAAAGAAACAAAAGCAAAAATAGCAGAAAAAAATAAGCAAATATCGGACAGCTTTTCTTTATGCGATAATGTGCTACTTTATAACGAAAGGGTAGTAATTCTCAAAACATTACAAAAGCGAATCCTAAAGGATTTCCACATGGGCCATCCAGGGAAAAATAGAATGAAATCGCTAATGCGAAGCTATGTATATTGGCAAAACATGGACCAGGACATTACACAGATGGTGGAAAAATGCAAGGGTTGTTCCTTAACAGCCAAAGCACTGCCAATCATCCATAAACCATGGCCAGTGACAGATCGTCCGTGGTCAAGAATACACGCAGATTATGCAGGTCCAATAGATAGTTTTTACTATTTGATCATAGTGGATAGTCATAGTAAATGGCCGGAAGTGTTTCGTTGCAAAAATCCTACTTCCGAAACTACCATAAATTGCCTCCACGAACTGTTTGCTCGGTTTGGAGTAGTGGATTGTCTAGTCAATTCACATCAGCGGACTTCCAAGAGTTTAACGAAATTTTTCAAATCAAACATATCAAATCCCCGTCGTATCGCCCAAGATCAAATGGGCAAGCGGAGAGATTTGTTGATACACTCAAAAGAGCGTTAAGAAAAGCATATGATGTGCCTACGGAAAAAGCATTACAACAATTTTTACAGGTATATCGAATTACGTCAAATAATGCTACGCCATCGGCATTATCATCCGCAGAAGTGATGTTCGCCAGAAAAATCAGATCAGTGTTTGATAAGTTGCTACCAAAACAAACGAAGCAAATAACACAGTCATGCGTACTAAAAAGAAAATTCCACCCAGAAGAAAAAGTTTTTTTTAAAGCACATAAAAAGAATTCATCTTACTGGGAACAAGGTGCAACTGAAAAAAGAATCGGGAATATGGTTTACATAGTACAGGGACCCAAATTCTCACATAAAAGACACGTAAACCAAATAAAGAGACTGTTAGAGGACTCTAACGGTCCACCTCAGGAAGAAGTGATGGATACGATTTTCGATACATTTGATATACAAAGGTCACAAACAATGCCAGAACCACGAAAGTCGTCCAGAAAAAGGAAGTTCACAGAACCTTTGGTAAAAGATGCAAAGAGAAAAAAATATTAAAAACCCTGCTACGCAAAAGCTTTGGAAGGGGAATGTTATGCGAACTTACCCATAATAATAATGGGACATTATAAATACTGCGCCTCTCAAGAGGTATGGGGATTTTGACAGAAGCGTCAAGATTTTTTGGAATTCATTGTTTATTTTTTTTGACGAACTTGTTCGACGAACTTTCTTCGGCCCACCAAGTTTTTTCTGTAAAAGTTAAGTTATTGCTTAAGTTTTCTTTTTTTCTTTCTTTCATTTCTTTTGTTTGATTTATTTTTTTTTCACTTGGCTTCGGGCCACATTTTTTATTTTTATTTTAGTCCGGTTTGACAAAGTCTTACCGGACGACTGCTTTTTTATTTCTGTTTATTTCTTTTTAGTTTTCGATTTAAAAAGTAACCACTGTTTAAGAAAAAAGAAAAAGAAAACTTTGGTTTTATTTCCTTTTTAGTTTAATACCCTCCCTCGTTTTTATTTAATTAGCGACTTCAGTCGCAATCTTTTATTCTTTGGTTTGACTAGTTTGTATTTCTTTTGCATTTAATTTATTTCTTTAGCGACTTCGGATGCAAACCTTTATTTTTTAATTTGGTTTGACTAGTTTCAAGCCAAACTTTTTTATTTCTTTTCTTTTTCTTTCTGTATATTATATTTGAATTTATTTTTGACCAAAAAAGAGAGGAGTTTCTTTTATTGTTTTTTCTTTTATTCTCGGCAGCCTTTGGGCGCCATTTTGATTTTTTAAAAAGTCTTACCTGACTTTTTATTTTATATTCTTTCTTTTTAGTTGATCTAGTTTGTAGTTTGTTTTTTATTTTTACTTATTGTTTTAGTTTTCCCAGTTTATTTATTTAATAGCCTTTGTTTTAAAGTTTATTGTTTTTGTAATTTTTAATTTCCTGGTGTATCCAGGCTTTCCTTTATTTGTTTAACTTCTAATTTTTTAGATTATTGTTTTGCCTTCTCCCAACTCCTTTCCCCATTGTTCAAGTATTTCCAAAATGGCCGACGAAGAAAGTCGGTCATGTGTTAAAAAAGACCTTTCTGGGGCGGCTGCTAAGGCCGACCAACCGGATAAAACGAAATCAGCAAAGAAACGGGCAAATGCTGCCCCTAATATAGAAGGCCAAGCTAGTGCGAAGGATGCTAGTAGCACTAATAAGGGAGAGACCAGGCAGGTATCAAGCCAAATTTCAAATGACGAGGTGCCGAAGGAGGCACAAGCTAAGAAGACTGCCGAGGAATCGCCCTCTTGCTGGAAGTCCCCCCCTCAAGTTGCATAGTGAACATGGCGGATTTCTTGGAAAAGGCTAAGGGATAGGCTCATCTTGTAAATAAAGATGGGCTCCTTGAAGACGTACAAGAGCTCAACGTGTTCTCAAAGAGAATGGTGTCGGTTTTCGTGGTGGACAAGCGATCTCGCAAAATTTGTCGCTCCACGAAAGACATAGTGATTAAATCCCTTTTGTCCCTGGGGATAAAACCCCAAAGAGTTATTAAAGATGCTGGGTTTTTCATGTGGGACATACTGCTGCCCACGCCAGAAGATTGCCTAGCAATGGCGAAAAAAGAACTGATAACGAAAGACCTAATTCTAAGGACTGAATATGAGGGTAGGCAAAGGACCAGGGTGGCCGTATTTGAGGTCCCTCCTCAGGTAACGGGAGAGCACCTGGCTACATTTTTTATGCAGCACGGTCAGATTTTAGGGGCTCTCTCCGACAACTTGAACGGGGGATGGACTTTCGATATTATGTTAGATCAGAAGGCCTTCAAGTCCATCCCCAACTGTTTGGATTTAGGCGGCCGGAAAATGCCGGTCATTGTGACCGGTAGGAATCCTACTTGCTCGAGGTGTGGAGAGACTGGTCACCTTTCCTCCTCTTGCCCAGGGAAGAAGGCCCCTGGAGTTCCGGCCACTGGCGACCAAAATTCCCCTTTGGCCGAGACTGTCAAATCCGCGGCGCCTGTAGTGGGCCTAACTACGAAGCGGACCGGTGGGGAAAATCCCTCGGTTGGGTCTTTACCCACATTACCCCCCAAACCGACGTCTTCCACAAGTGTAGATAAGGAAAAGGAAGAGGGGGAATGGTGTCTCGTAGTTAGGGGCAAAGGGAAGATCTGAACAGCGGGGCCTCTGTCCCATCATGACCCCGGGGATAAAAACACCTACAGCCCCATTCCCTCTACCAGCTCTGAGGGCGACGCCTCGGCGTCGTAAGAAGAAAATGCCACATCCACGCAAAAAATGAATGAGCCGAGCTGGCAGAAAATTTTGGATATCAAAAAATTGAAGGAGAAATTGGAGGCAAAGCGGACTATAAATCAAAAATCTCTGGGGGCACCGGGCCCCTTATCCTCTGCCCAGTCTTCCCCTTCATCAACCAAAAAACTTTCACTAAACCACCTCCGCCCAAATCATTGACAAACTCACCGACTAAATCTTATCATTCAACAAAACCTTCCCCTGTTAAGACTCCTTCCGGCATGACACCCTCTACCACTCCCAAAGATACACCTGTTCAAACACCTAGTCAATCTCCTCAAAAGAAAAGAAATAGAAGCCTCGATTCACAGGCAGCTATTGACAAGAAGAAACATAAAATTAAGCCACCATATCTCCCAGGGGAAGACGTCTGCCGCGTATCCCGGGTACAGGCGGAGAGGGTTTTCCCCGAAAGCCTTTCAAAGTTTTATGGAACTTTAAACAGATCAACGGCTTGGATGTCGAAGTGCACGAAAATTTCCCTTCCGCCAAAAGAATACTGACCGTCATAAGAACTGGCCCGGGTACGCGGGAGATTTGGGGCATGATAGAGAGGCCCAGTCGTTTCTAAAAATGGTGCCCCCAGCTGCCTACCTACTCGACCCAGAAATGGACGAATCAAACCAAAATTTCAAAGGGAGGGTCCCCGTTTTTGTTCACCCATCCCTTCATAGGATTCTTAAATTAACGTATCCTTTGGTCATCGGCGGCTTGTTTCAAGATGAAACCGTCGAAAGTAAGATGGCGTCCGGATCTATGGGACGAGCTGTCGGTGTCCTCACCCCAGCCATGTTCTATCCTGAAGGACAACCCTAATCGATTTGACAATGGCTCTCTGGTTAGCTAGTTTAAATGTCCGGGGCCTGAGGTCCGAGTCTCTCTCGTGACCTTCAGCGCCTCGGGGCGAATGTATGTTGTGTGCAAGAGACCCGGTTTTCTTCTCATGACCGTGAGGACATACTGTCTCGGGGGTTCGCCCTTTATTCAGCATGTTTTGATGGTCGTTCGAGGGGTGTCTCTTGGCTGGTGAGCAAGTCTTTGAAGGCTGCGTGTACACTTGTCTTCGCAGATCCGGCGGGCAGGCTTTGCGTGCTGGATGTTACCATAAAGGATAAGGCACTTCTTCTCATTGGGGTTTATGCGCCCAATGTCCATTCTGAGCGGCCTGTTTTGTTTCGGCAGATTGAGCCATTTTTGACACCTCGTCGGGTACTTTTAGCGGGGGATTGGAATGCCGTCCTTGACCCCGACATAGATCGTATAGGGCAAAAACAAGGTACTAACAACCCGGACGTGAAACCATTTCGGGACTTTATCGATGAGTTTGATCTTGTCGATAAGTACCGGAATGAACACCCTCGGGAAGTAGCATGGACTTGGACAGTTAGTGGCAACTCGGCTCCTGGGACGCTTGCGAGCTACCTCGACCGAGTCCTAGTTAGGAGATTCGATGTAGGGCTCTTAGGGTGTCCAAGCTCCCATTACATAGTTTATACGGATCATAGGCTTGTCCGGGTCCGTGTAAACTTAGATAAGCCTTAGATTTGCTTTACGTTCTTGCGTTGGAACCATTCCTTCGCAAGTTAAAGGCGAATCCGGTCCTGCGCGGAATTTCCCTGCCTGGGGCTTCCACCTCAGCCAGGTATTCTTCCTATGCTGACGACGTTTCGGTTCTTGTGTCGAGCAGAGTCGAGATTGACGAAGTCAGCAAAGAGATCACAGGGTATGAGATGGTGACAGGGGCCAAGATCAACCGCGATAAGTCTGTTGGCTTGCGGTTGGGTGCGTGGAAGGGAGTTTCTCTTCCCGGACCTTTCCTCTGGACAGATGGGCCGATCAAGATACTCGGCGTCTGGTTCGGTCCTGATCTCCAGTTGGAAATGAACTGGTCGGAGGTACAAGGGAAGGCCGAGATCGCGGTTAATCTGTGGTCTCGGAGGAGACTTTCCTTGAAGGGAAGGGCGGAAGTATGTGTTTCACACATCTATCCGATTCTCCTGTACCGACTCTTTGTACTTCCACACCCGTATGCCAGACTAATTTTATTAGTACGGACCTTGTTCTCTTCCTTGTGGAGAGACAAGGCCCATATGTTATCTCGCGAGATTTGTTGCCTTCATCCCTCTGAGGGCGGTCTGGGTATGCCTAGCATTGAGATTCGTCAACATATACTTTTCTAGACCGAATGTGTCGCGGATCGGATGAGGTGGGCGCCTTCTGGAAAGAAGACGTCCGTAAACATTTCCCATTCCTGAGAAGTGTGCACTCGTGCGAGGAGGAGGCCGGTCGTACACCCCGAGCTGAGTGCTCCTTCTATCGCCAATGTCGTCGTGCTCTGAAACTCCTCTTACGGGCGTCGGATGGCTTCTCCAACACCAAGGCGTTGTCTCGTAAGGCATTGTATCGACTGTTAGTTAGGGGGGGGGGGCGTTCAAGATTGGCGAGCTCGGTCTTACGAAGCAGGTGGCTCGCTTGATATGGACTTGGGCGCCTGGGTTGAAATGTCTCAATAATGATGAGGCATCACTCACCTGGCTGATGATTCGTGGGGCCCTCTGGGTCGGCAAGAGACTTGGTTCATCAGGCTTGGAGAAATATCCAAACTGTCGTCGCTGTACTGGGGAAGTCGAGACCATTGGTCACGCCTTTTTTCAGTGCAAGACGGTAGTGCCGTTGTGCAGGTTTGTTGAAGGCCTCATGGTTCGCATGCTGCAGGGAAAGTTTTTTGTCCTGGAAGCCAGTTCTGTTTGTAGCAATGTGGTGCCGCAATTGACGAAGGCTGAACACTATGTGTTCTGTTGCTTACTAGGGGTTATGAGAGACGTGATTTGGACGACGCGTCAGAAGGAATTCTATGATGGCGAGAGTTCACCTCTTCCCAACTGACCTTGTACTTTAAGCATCAGCTTAAAGTCAAGATTAGGACGGAAAGGCGGCGGCTCACCTCATCAGAATTTAGCAAAAGGTGGGTAAATCTTGCGCGAATGTGTAGAGTGAAAGGGGCTGACCTGGAGTGGCACTTGGATGTCGGTTAGACACAGGATTTTGTCCTATCAGGGTTGAACAGAGGCAACCCACCCCGATATTAAGCTAGTTTAGGTTTTTTATTTTGAATCTTTAGTTTCCCCTTTTTCTGGTTAACTTAGCTAGGGTATGTATGCTCATTGGTCCCTTTTTATTTCTGTCCCTATTTTTCTTTTGTTTAATTCCCCATCCCCTCCCTCGTTAGGTGGTCAGTGATGTCAGTTCTCTGGTGGACGCCTTTCGTTTCGTGTGTGTGATTTTTCGTATTTGTTGTTGTGTATGAATGTGTGTGTGCTTATGTGAATGCTTTGGAAGAATGAATGTTTTCCTTATTTTTCATAGTCCCGCATTGATTTCGTCCGGTTAACTGATGTTTCTGCCACATTTTAAGGTTTGTGTGTGTGTGTGTGGGGGGTTATTACTAACTCCCTTTTTGTTTAGTTTCTTGTAAATATTTTATGTCATATTGTATATACACATTCTGGATCTTTAAAAAAAATTGTTGTTTTTAATGCCCCTCCCCCCACGAACAATATTTGTACATAAGGGGACTATTTAGGATTTTCATTGAGACGAAGAGGTATTTTGGTGGACGTAGTATGAAAGGTATGGATACTTGTGTTGTTTTGGTGATAGGAATATTGTTTTGTATGATAGGGTCAGTGGTTGTGGCTAGCTAAGTTTTATGTTAAGACAAGTGATGACCATCCTTTTCACCCAACCCCCTTTTGGCCATGTGCCACATTTGTTGTATTTGCGACAATAAATATTACATTGTAAGACGAGGAGAGATAATTGAGAGCATATAAGGACATTGGAAAAGTGATACTTGTCGAGACAACATAGTTAATTCTAACCAAATCTGATAGTCATTACTAATACTTCTACTTCTTTGTATTATATTTCTGTTGTAATATATCTTTGTATTTCATACCTGTGTTCGTGTTATTCTTTCATTGGTTCTAACCTTGGACCATCACCGTGCTACAAGGAACTTGGACCCCATAACATCTTCCTTGTTGAATTCTTAACCTCGTCTTTTCCAGTCTGTGAGATTTCCTCTTCTGTTTCATGTTGTCTTTCGTGTTCATTTCTAACATTTCTCTGTTACAATCTGTGAGATCTTCGAAACTCACCGTCATGTTGTCTGTCTTCCAATTCTTATGAGAAAATTTCCAAATATTTTTTATTTCCTTTATTGACCTTATTTAAATAACAGCCGTTAAAAGTGCTATTTTCAAATTCGTCATGAGAAAATGTCGGAATATTTTATATTGCTATTTATTGATTTACTTTATATAATGATACATAAAAGATCGCTATTTTCTAATTATATATGAGAAAAGTGCTGAATATTTTGCATTTCTTTATTGATCTTATTTAAATGAAATCCATCAAAAAAGTGCTATCTTCTAATTCATCATAAAGAAATGTCGGGATATTTTGTATTTTTATTTATTGTCCATTTATATATTGGCCCGTAAAAGATTGATTTTTTTTCATGAGAAAAGTTCTGAATATTTTGTATTTCCTTTAATGATCTCATTTAAATAACAGCCGTAAAAAATAGACTATTTTCTAATTTGTCACTGAAAATGTCGGAATATTTTGTATTTCTATTTATCACCTTTTATTGTCTATTATTTAAAAAAGAAATGGAGAATACATACACGGACCATTTCTTAAAATAAATTTGTAAATAGCACAGTCTTTTATGTAAATTAGATCAATATATGGAAAAACAAATTATTCGGATCTTTTCTCACAGTGACTATAGTACTTTTTTACCGGCTATTATTTAAATTAGATCAGTAGATGGAAATACATAATATTTGAACATTTCCTTATTGTCAATTAGCAAATAGCACAATTTTACAGGTTATTATTCAGATTTGATCAAGAAATGGAAATACAAAATATTCGAAATTTTTATCATATTAAATAAGAAAAAAGCACTTGCTTGCTGGCTATTATTTAAATAAGACAATAAATGAAAATACGCAATATGTGAGATTTTCTTATAGTAAATTAGAAAATAGCTGTTTTTATACGCTATTATTTAATTAAGGTTAATAAATGGATATACAACATATTCAGACTTTTTCTGGTAATAAATTATAAAATGGCATATTTTTAACGCCTATTAATTAAACTGGATCAATATATACAAAATACGAAATATTCGGACTTTTTCTTTCTAGTAAATTAGAAAATAGATATTTTTTAAGGGTTACAATTTAAACAAGATCAGTATCTGGAAATACAAAATATTCCAACATTTTCTCATAAATTGGATTTTTTTTTACCAGGCTATCATTTAACTTTGATCAATGAATAGAAATACAAAACATCCAGACATTTTCTTATAGTAAATTAGAAAAAATGGCATTTTACTCAATATTATTTAAATTAGATCAATAAATAGAAATACAAAATATTCGTATCATATAGTAAATTACAAAATAGGCCTAGTACATAAATATTGTGGAGAAAGATGACCGCTATTCGCTACACTGAAGTGTTGAACATGGGACGCTTTCATTGATTATGAAAGTCGTTGCAAAGTGTGACGTAATAACAACGAAATTCGCTATCATTGTAATATTAATCCATGTGATTAAACAATTCTTTCATTACTCTGGTGCATTATTAACCAGAACTACGAGTTGATACGAGCATTATAACAATATTCTGTATCTTTCTCAGCTGATATTTGTCTAATTTCTCAATTTACTTCACGTTCACTTACGGCACAACCACGGCCACGATCTGGCAGATTTTTTTTTCTTTCACTTTATTCACGATTATCAGTTCCTATTTGAACAGATTGGTTGGAATCAGAAAGTATCTTGTGATTTTCGTTTTGCAGAACAATCTCTGCCAAATCATTTGCACTGTTCTCAGTAAATGAACGATGCCACCCTGTCTAACGCTCTTCCATAATATTTTATTACGCTCATTAAACTCATACTATTCCTTGAATGAGTAGGTGAAGTATAATGAGATGTATTTCATTGCCTTTCTCTGTTCAGTGGGACATTACTTGATGTTACTATTTGCTTGTTTCTTTAGCGGTATATCAACTCTGTATTGGTCCTTTAATGCTAAAATTTAATTTTCTTGCGAGCATTAGTAATTTCTTTTACAAAAATCTATTGCTGGTAATTATTTTACACATTTCCAAGTGCACCTACTATTTGGGGTGCAGTTGTGATCGTCATAAATGTTGTGTAGAAAGACGACCGCTCTTTGCTACACTGAAGTGTTGAATATGGACTCTTCATATTGACTATGAAAGTCATCGTAAAGTGTGACGCAATAACAACGAAATTCGCTATCATTGTAATATTAATCCATGTGATTAAACAATTCTTTCACTAATCTTGTGTTCCAGTGTTTTCCTTTGAATATTATTGACCCGAACTACAAGTGGCGACGGGGATTCGAATCTGACGTTTTCGAAAAATAACAAATTTGGCGTGGTAAACCAAGGATTCGAGTTACCCGCTATATGGGGGACATGACATTTGTATTAAAATAGTTATTAGAACAACAGCAACGGCAATCGGGACACAAGGGATCCGCACAAGAGTCTATTGTAGACTCGTCCTTTTCTACCTATCACCCCTAGTAACAGAACAGTCTGTACCTTACGCCTACGTACGGAAAACTTCGACCAATAAAAAACCGTACTAGGCGAATCAACAAATCTCATTGGTTAACAACACAATAATCTGAAAGTTTCACGTGCAAAACAAAATTGCGCCAAAACTTCTTTGAGCCGATTTTGGACTTTCAAAAACATATAAAAGAAAATACCGACTGACCAAAAGGGTCAGAGACGAACATCCACAGAGAAATTGCCAACATACTCCACGTACTCGAAATCACGACTTTACCACGTAAAAGTACATCAACGCTGGCTCACTTGCAATTTAAACTCGACCAACTCTGTGGACATCCAATCGCAAACCTAAAAACAACTTTGCTTATCCAAAGTGAACTATACTCACTACATTATTAAGTAAAAATCAACATTCGAACGATTCAGAAATATTACAGTCAAAGGTAGACCACTCTATAAGAACTCATTCCTAAAAACACTTAACATCGACATTTTTAATGTTATTGTTAATTAACACAACTCCAGAAAGACTGTAACTGAACATACAAATACAAAAAGAGACATACCAAAACCTCAAATATCACGCACACTTTGCCATAGTAACATATACCAAAATATCCTGTATATATATTACTTTTAATTGTATATAAATGTTTGGTTGGTTTCTAAATTCTTTTTGATTGTATTTAAAATTCGTTTATTTATTTGTTTGTGGATGTAGAAAGTCACGCAACCTATACAAATTCCTTCTGATTCATTCAATTACAATTAATTAATTCTGCACATCCCAACAAGTTGCAAAGAATTCACAAACATAAATTATAGGAAATGGCCAAATGGTAACGATATTCAATCACGACAAGAAATACATGTTTGAAATAACAGATTAAATTTTATATACACAATTTACAATTTCTTTGTAATGATGTGTGTAAAAGTATATTTTAAAGAAAAAGATCTTTGCTGTTTCGGAAATGTTCAATGTCTAAAAAGTTGTCTACCTTTGATTAAAAAGGTTGAATTTAACTTAGACAAAAGATTTTTCTATGAAAGATATTAAGTGAAAAGGTTTGTTGTGTAAATTTTTCTAATCTCTCATAAAGAAAGTTTGTTTGTTTGTTTGGCGGCTGTTTGACACATAATTCCCGTGTGTATCTTTCGCGTGTGTGACAAAAATTCGTTTGCTGTTTCTATTTATAGTTTTTTTAACAACCAATTTGGCTCAACGGGGTTTGGCAGCTGTTGCGAATTTTTCTGAGAAATGCGTGGGCGGATGTTGTATGTTTCATTTTTTAGCCAATAGGATTTCTTGAGACATTTAAATTAGGGATGAATTTGATTTTTTTACGTCGGTTGAGCCTACTTTTGCACAAATTTTGACTGTTTTGTTATTGAAATTTTTCGAAGCTTATTTTATATTTAACAACCAATGAAATTCAAGAAAATGTTTGAAATTGAAATGAGGGTTACTAAAAGAATAACCATTAAAAAGATATGCTTTACAAATATCTTATCTGAAATTCCGAATATTTTTGTTTTCTTTCTTGATCTAAGTTAAAAATGTGTTGTTTCTAATTTCTGATCAGGAAAATTTATTTATATTTTGTTTTCTAATTTAGATTATACCCATTAAAAATGTACAGTTTCTTTTTTCATAAAACTTTGAATTACTTTAAAGATTTAATATCCATATATATATTAAACGACTGTGAAGACAATACAAAGTTTTTGGAGTTTTTCTAAGTGTAAACAAAAAATATTCGTACTTTTTCTGATAAGGCATTAACAACAGCACTTTTTTTTTTACAACAGGTATCATTCCTTTTTATTTCTTATTAGAAAAATACGAATATATTTTTGTTTACATTTATTCATCTAAATTAGAATGTACCTGTTAAAAAATGCTGTTTTATTTTTATAAGAAATTTAAACAATATCTGATAAAATGTGTTTTCTTCTTTGTATACTACACCAAAAGGGATACATTCTTTCTTTTTAAATGAAAGCAAAAAATGTAACACATTGTTTTTATAAATTTATCAAAACTAGGGAATTATTCGATTGAAGTTGAATTTTCAGTACTTATTCATTAGTGAATTAGTTGTATATTTAATAAGTTATTTTATTATAAAACTTTGTAGAAATTATTTTTGGTCAGTTTCATCTCCAACCCTTTTCATTATATGGTGAGTAATTTTTAATTTGGGTAGGGATGTTCCAATGCTAAAAAAGATCATACCTTGATGAAAAAAGGCCCCAAATTTGGCTAAACAATTTTTATCGTCTAAATATTTATGTTATTATTTGAATATTTTAAAATTTTTTTAGTCCTTTCTAACGCATCCGAAATTATAGAAAAAAAATCATGTTTTTTTTTTTTTTTGAGTCAGCAAAATTATCCGTTTAAGAATCATGTAAAATTCAATTATACTTTTTTCAGAAGTTGTTTTAGGAACATTAGAAAATTTAAAGTATACTTAATGTAATTTGAAACAAACATTACTTAATTTTTTTGCAGAAAAAAGTTAGTTAGAAATAAGAGAAGCATGCCTAACCGTGGTGATTGGTTTAGGTGTGAATTGACTACTTTGCTAATAATAACTTCAACTACGTAAAACAAAATAATTTAAAAAGACATTGCATTTTTTACATTGTTAAAAGAAAAACACACCGTGTTTCTATTAAATTCACATTTAATTTAAGACTCCTCACTTGTTAGAATTGAAATAAATATTAAAATACTGATAGATTATGAATTTATGAAGTACAATGCGTTTTTTCTTTATTGTTTTTCTTTTTAAATAAAACATAGGGTATATAAACAAGAACAAGTTATTTTTGATTATTTTATTATTTTTTTCATCCTTTTTAGAACATTCGAAATTTTGATTAAATATCTTGTTTTTCTTGCGTCTACGGAATACCATTAAAAAGCATGACTTGTTTTTGAGGTGTTAACTGACATGTATTGAGAACTTAGGTCAGAGGGAAGTTATCGGACGGAAAAACAGAAATGACAATTTTTTTTTAGAATTTTAAGTGAACTACATAGTAATTTTTAAAATATTTTATTAATTTTTTTCTTTTTTTAGGGACTTTACCTTTATAACCTTACGTTTGCAGAAGATTTCTAGAAAAATAAAATTTAAAATACTAACAATAAAATACATTTAAAATTTCATAACTGAGAGTGAGATAAAATTTCATAAGAGAGGTACCTAATTTTTACGTACATGTCTTATGAAATTTTATGGTATTATTTTTATTTATAATTAATTTTTATATCTGTTATGAAAAAAATTCACAACTAAGATAATATAAAAATTAATTATACGATAAAATTTCAAAAATAAGATAGGTACCTAATAATTATAGATACCCACCTCATTTTTATGAAATGTTGTTTTTTTAATGTGTTAATTTTTAATTTTTCTTATTTTTAATATTAATTGTTATAATCTGAGAGTTATGAAAATATGAAACTTTTGTAATCACTTTTTATTTTATTTAATTATAGTTTACTAAAAATAGAATTGTAAAAATAAAGAAAGGCTGCTATTCAATTTGATTTCAGACGTTCGTGAAAACTTGGTGGTCCTTTTTTGAAAATATTCTAACGAAGATATGTCCAAAGACTGAATCACTGTTTCTGTTCGCAAAATTGAAACTAAAAAAAGAAAATCTTACTTATTATAAAACGCAGGTTGTGTGTATGTGTCTGTAACGTTTATATGTTGGATCGAATTTCCTACATTTTTTAGCCGATTTCAACAAAACTTCACAGGACTACATAAAATTACCTTGTGGTGGTTCTGACGGGACCGAAAATGGGAAAAACACAGTTTTTTTTTAAGAAAATCCTTTTGAAAACACGATTAAGACACATCGTGAGAATGAAAGGGGGACAACTCACCCACGAAAATGTAAACAAAAGAGCATAGCATGATGAAAAAGACGCCGAACTTGACGAAAACAAAATTTTATCGTCTAATGTTCATATTATTATTAAAGAGGAAAGATCAAAGTATTTTGGGGGTATTTTTTTAAATTTTTTAATCGTTCCTAGCACGTCTGAAATTTTCGTTAAAAATATTGTTTTTTTTTTGGTCAAAAAAAAAGGACAGAATCATTTTCAATCATTTTTTTCGATTTAAAAGATTAAAATCTTACTTTGATATTCTTTTAAAAATCAATTATCATTTTTTCAAAACTGATTTTAATAAAAACAGAAATTATACTGTTTATTTAAAATATTTTGAACCAAGCTTAACTTAGCTTTCCAAAACATGTATTTTTAATGCAAAAAAAAATTTCCTGATACTAATCTTCAGCGGACCCGTTGGCGCAAAAAAATATTTTTAACCAAAATTTCGATCGTGCTGGATGAAAAATTTAATAAAATACTTTGGTTTTTCCTCTTAATAGTAACATAAACATTTTGACGATAAAACTTTGGTTTCATTAAGTTTGGATCATTTTTTATCACGGTATGTTGCTTTTTAGCGAATTAGTGGATTTACTTAAAAGGGGGTTGTGACTGACGTGAAAATTATATTTCTACAAAGTCTTCTAATAAAATAATCATCTAAATATAAATTACATTCATCAATGAATAAGCGTTTAAAATTTTATTTTGATATGACTATTCTGTGACTATTTTTTATAAAAAAAATCTGTTTGTAGCCTTCTCAATAATTAAAAAAAAAACGTTTATATGATGTGTCATTTTTATGGCAATTTAGTAAAAAAGAAATCAAAGTAAAAGCAATCAATTAACAATATCAATTCATTAAATTATTATCAGTTTCTCTTAAGTTTTAGTAGCAATTTCATTCGTTTAATAACTTGTCATAAAATCAGAATAAATATAAAAGAACTCAAACATTTATTTGTGAACTCAAAGAAGAAAGAAAATAAAAAATAAAATCTATGAATTAAATTTAGAAGTATAATTTAAGTAGATTTTAATTAATCTCTTTTTTATACTTCTAATGTAGTATAAAAATAAATTAATTTGTTCTACTAAGTTTCCTAAAACCGTATGGAATATAAAATTATATTATTAAAATATTGGTTATATAAGGTTAAATAAAAACAATACGATTTTCTTCATTCTTGTAGTGTTGGCCCGCCCTCCTTATATTTTTAAAAATATATATTTTCATTTTTCGTGAGTAATTCTCGTCCAATGACACGATGAGTGACCGCCGTGACAATTGTTTAAAAATGGTTGCAAAATTTATTTAAATGTGTAAAATAGTTTTCTTTTTTACGGATCAATTTTTAACCTATTATCGTTGAAATAAAAACAATTTAACATCAAAGAAGATGTTTAAATTATTTAAAATGCGTTGTTCATTTTTCTTATTTTAAGTAACTCTGTAGTGCCACCTACAAAATTTTTATCAGGAAAAGTTTGAATATTTTGTTTTTTACTCATTAATTTAGGATATTCACGTTAAAACATGCTGTTTTATTATGAGAAAAAAGTACATTTTGTGTTTTATTTACTAATTTAAGGTATTCCACTTAAAAATACCGTTTTCTAATTTATCAGCAGACGAAGTTCAAATATTTTATGCTTTACATTATTTAATTTATGATATTCCCGTTAAAATGTGTTGTTTTTTTTAATTTCTTATAAGAAAACGTACAAATATTTTATGATTTATTTTACTGATCGAATATAGTATATTCCCATTATTAAAATGTGGAATGTTTTAATATATTATTATTATCAGAAAAAGTACGAATGCGGTTTTCTAATTTCTCAGTAGAGCAAGTTAAAATATTTATGCTTTATTTTACCGATCTAATTTAGGATATTCAATTTAAAAATTGATGTATTCCAAATTCTTATCCGAAAACTACACATATTTTATGATTTACTGAACTAAATAATCATATTCATGTTGTTATGTCGTGTATCCACTAAGTTCTTATTCACTTCCGTTCTCGTTGGTGTCCATTTATTATATATGAGCTACCTGCTCATATGCAAATTATACTAATTTGCATATCACTACATCTCCCTATAACGGAGGGGCCTTATGCCGCGAGTACTTCTTGTACTTCTTCTTGTGCCCTCCTGAACATCTTCCTTTATCTCTCTCCTTTCCCTTGGAGATCTAGATCTATCACGTCTTTCCCTATAATCGAATTGTTCCTCTTGCATACTCTGGTCTTCCTCTTCTAACTCATCTCTCTCTACTTCTTCCTCCGCAGTTTCATTCTGCATTAACTCTTCTGATACATCAATAATGGGCATCTCTGAAGGCATTTCCTCATCAGATTCTTCTCCTTGGGATCTTATTTGGTCAGCATGAGCTAGAACACTGGTTCCATTTTCTTTATTTAATATTGCAGTATTATGTCCTTTCTGCATAATAAATTCGGCTGACTCTGGTTGCATATTCCTATTTCTTTTGTACCACATCTTTTGATTTGTGGCATATGACATAGTCAAAGGGGACCTTAATTGTCTGCCCATTAAGGCAGATGGACTTTCCGGCCTGCCTGCATGTGGAATTGTTCTGTAACTTAATAGTAATCTTGCTAGGAAAGCATCGATTTCCTCCTTCTGTTGCAAGCATGCTTTTATGCCCTTCTTTACCGTCTGGACCATCCTTTCCGCTGCCCCATTACTTTGAGGGTGGTAGGGAGGTGTCTTTTAAGGTCTGCATCCTATTTTTCTTAGCCATTCATGCAAATCAGCATCCACAAATTCTGGTGCGTTATCAGTCACCAATGTTCTCGGTGTCCCATTCCTCGAAAATATTACTCTTAATATTTGTTTTACGGTGGTACTTTTTTTATCAGGTACTCTCACCACTTCAGGCCAACCTGAATATGCGTCTACTAATATTAATAATAGTCCTATCCCATTGACATAGGCATGGTCCATGTGTACTCTGCTCCATGGTTCTACTTCTCGGGGCCATACATGTATTTTCTTTTGCTTAAAATTCCTGAGTTCTGTGCATTTTTGCATCTTTTTACGTAGTCTTCTACGTCTCTTGAGTACCCAGCCACCAGGCTTCTAATTTTAATCTTCTTTGCGTAGCTGCCACTCCACAATGTACGTCATCGTGTACACTTTTTATAACCTGTCTCCTCTGTGTTTCTGGGGGAACTACCAAGTCTCCATTACATATTATCCCGTTTTCTATAGTTATTCTATGTCTAATTTCTTTAAATGGTCTTTCAGCCATTGAACAATTTCCCCAGCGATTCTGTTTTATCCTCGACATTATTCTATTTAACACTGGGTCATTTGTAGTTTCAGTAGCCATTTTATCTACAGATATTACATCAGTTTCTACAAGGTGCAAGAATGTGTCTTCAAATTCCTCGTCGTTTTTGTCCTCCTCTCTATAAAACCTCAATCTAGATAAGGCATCAACGTGCGGTATCGTATTCCCTTTAACATATTCAATGTCAAAGTCGAACGCCATCAGTCTAATCGCCCAACGTAATATTCTGGACGTTGTAACTTTCGGTAGCCCTTTTCTTGGGTTGAAAATAAATTCCAGTGGTCTATGATCACTTTTCAACAAAATTTTTTCCCATCAAAACTGTCTTGCTCTATGCGTTGTCCACACTATGGCTAGTGCCTCCCTTTCTATATTCGAATAATTGTGTTCAGTTGTTGTTAATCTCCTTGATAAATACATTATGGGATGCCCATCTTGTGACAAAATACCAGATATGGACTGCTCACTAGCGTCAGTAGTTAGAGTTATGTCCTTCTTAGGGTCAAAAATTTGTACTATTGGCTTTTTTTGCCAGAATCTGTTTTAAGTTTTCAAAGGCTTTCTGTTGGTGTTCTAACCAAATGAATTCCACATTTTTTTTTTTTCTTAACTTAGCAAATGGCTCTGTCAACTCATTATATTTTGGTACATATTTTCTATAAAATTTACCAAACCTAAGAAGGACTCAATTCTTTTTTATTTTTTGGTGTAGCAACTTTTAGAATTTTCTCTATTAGTACTTTATCTGGAGAGATCCCTTTCTTTGATATTGAATAACCCAAAAATGATATTTCATTACTGTTGGTTACACACTTTTTTGTATTTATTGTCATACCAGCGTCTCTCAGCCGGTTCAGTATATTTTCAGTTTTTTTCTTTAAATCATCTTCATTTAAATCTCCAACACATATATCGTCTTGATAACAGATGGTATTTTCAACATTTCCTATTACTTTTCAATAGCTTTTTGAAAATTGCACTTGCCGTTTTTATGCCATACGGCATTCTTTTCCACCTTAACAGGCCTATAGGTGTGTTTATAGTCGTCACTTCTTTAAAATTTTCATTTATCGGTATTTGGTGGTAAGCTGATTTTAGGTCTATCTTCGAAAATACTTTCATTCCAGCAAGCTTATGTAAAGCTACTTCCACATTTGGAATAGGGTACGAGTCAGCACAAACTTTATGGTTCACCCCTATTTTATAATCTCCACAAATTCTCAGGTCACCATCTTTTTTTTTCAATACCACGATGGGTGATGCCCATTTACTTCCTCCTGGAGGGGCAGGTTCCAATAAGTCTTCCTTTATTAGCTTTCGCATTTTAGCTATTACCAATGGTAATAAATGCACTGGTATTTTTCTCGCTTCGTAGTAGGAGGGGGAGACATCTTCTTTTAATTTCAGGCTAGCTTCATAGTTTTTAATTTTCCTGTTTTTCTATTTCTATCTCATTAATCAATTTCGTTGAATTTATTTTTAACACGTCATTCCCCAGTAGTCCATGCGTTTTTCGGCAATTTGTAACTATAATGGGTACTATTTCATATTTTTCTTTTAATTCTATTGAACCTTCAAAGTAACCCATAATTGCTATAATCGAGCCATCAAACTGACGTAGTTGTACGTTGGTTTTTTTTAAAACGGTTTTCCCATTTTTCCCACAAATTTCTGGGTACTATCGTGACGTCACTACCTGTGTCGATTTGCATTTCGACAATACAGTCGTTGATTTTCACTTTTATTTTTGTATCTCCGTTCTTAGATCCAGTATTTTGTATATTATCCTTTTTTTACATTAAAAATCTGTCTATTTTCATCCTTTACTCTTTCCACATTTTTCGTTTTACATACTTCTTTGAAGTGATTTTTTTTTAAACACTTTGAACACGTCTTTCCAAAGGCTGGGCATTTTTCTTTTTTTATTTCATGAATTTTTCCACAGTACGCACAATTTTTTTTTTTTTTTTGTACCGTATATGTTTCAGCCATTATTTCTTCGTAGGATTTATTTTTATTTTGGTTGTAGGTATGTATTAATTCCTGCTGTTGTATAAATTCTATACACATATTCAAAGGCATGTTTGTAAGTTGTAACTGTTCCATTAACTTATATCTATGTGCCGAATTATGCATACTTTCAATTAATCTTAGTTGGATTAATTCTTCTTCCGTTGTCTGCTCGCCTGTTCCTAGTTTTTCGAATTCACAGTATTTACTCGCACTTCTTAACCGGTGTAAATATTTTACTATCGGTTCATCCACTTCCTGCTTCATTGCCATAAACTTGGTCCTTTCTGCAATCACCAGTCTTTTCTTTGGCCTCATGTTTCCCTTAATAACCTGACTTATTTCTTCGAAAGTCATTTCTTCTAGTTCTCGAGGGTAAACCATTGTAGCAACCTTCATAATCGCTTCACAACCAGCGGTAGCCATGAACAAGTCGGTGATTTCATTTTCCCCTCCTCTGTTTTTGTTGTCTTTCAACTTTTTACATCTAGCATTAGCAGCAAAGCAACGAATCCACGTGTCTACGTACTCTGGGTCTTCAAGGACCAAAGAGTATCCTATCGGCGACGCCATTGTTATGTCCCGTTAAAGTATGATGTTTTATAACTTCTAATATAGTGCTTTAAGTATACAAAAACCTCCTTACAGATTGAAAAACAGAAAAAAAATATTGTAGAAAAATAGGTTTTAAGAGATAAATTGTGGCAAACATTTATAATTATTTCACAATTAATAACGTGTATAGTTCGCTGTTATTTCTGAATATAAATTCTGCGCGTATCTGTGAGTATTATTAATTAAGAATTATAACAAGAGATTTGACGGACAAAAATCTATCTATCTATCTATCTATCTATCTATCTATCTAAGAAAACATGCCTAATTTTAGTTACGTTTTAAAATATATACTATGAACCATGGCGTTCTATATTAACAGGCCTCTGCGTAACGCGGCGACCTCGATAGACTCGATAGACAATTAGATCGTTTTAGTTTCAGCTTGAGCGAACTGCTGCGTACTGTGTACTCTTATGTTGTTGCCTCGAGAAATTCAAAGGAATCTTACCTTTGGTTGGAATATCATTTAACTTATTTATTTGAAGTAAGTATATTTGATTACTTTAGTTTGAGTCTATACATTATTTATATTTAAATTGTAAAAAGTAAACTTTGGTGCTTAAATTTACTCGCACAAAAAGATTTACTTAAATTTAAAGCCTTAACATTTTTAAATTAAAGTTTAATTCATTTTTGGCATTTTCCCTCTTAAAGTTTGTTCAACATTTTTTGATTAAAGTTTAAAGAATTATTTATTGATAAAAGGCAATTCTTTTTGAGTAATTTGTGTTATTTTAAGAAGCAAAACAAAACAACGTTTAATAAATTTGAACAGAATTTAATTTAGTTTCTTCAAAGACGTAAAGAATACTATTTTTATTATAAAATGAATTAAAAATGTTGGTTTTTTTTCATAAATTCAATGTCATTACTTAATTTGATATTTATTTTTGATATCGCTAAAAAAACATTGTTAGTATGAGTGAAAACATAACGTCAACAATTAGTTTAATTTTTACCCCTGTAATTCCCGCAGTTTTTTCTTTTTTAATTCTCATTTCTATCCCTTTTAATTTTCTCTCTTTTTTTAATTTTCATTTTCTTTAATTTATTCTGTGTCTCGTTTTAATTAATTTATATATTTAATTGTTTCTTTCAAACTTTTTAATTTTTACGCGTTTTTTCTTTATAACCGTTGTATTGTCCAATTTATTTGTTTATTTTCTTTTGTTAATTGGTTCGACTCGCTTAGGGTCGGCCATTTTGAATTTTGTGTCTAGCTTCGTCTGTCCTCGCTGCGTATTTTTTTTAATTATTGACGTCGGCCATTTTGATTTTTTTGTAACTAGCTTTGTGTTTCCTTGTTTTTTTGTTGACGTCGGCCATTTTGAAATTTTTTTTAGCTTCAGTTTTTTGTCAAGCTTTTCCGTTTTTTTTATTATCTAACGGTTTTTTTTACGTGTTTTTCTTTTATTGTTTCGCCTTTAGGCGATATTTGTATTTTATTGTTTGTTTTTGTTATACGTGTTTTTTCTCGTCATGTAATTTTTGCGTGCATAATTATTGTCTCGCTTTTGGGTGAGCTTGTTTTTTTTATTTAATTTAATTTTGTTTAACTATTTCCCACCCACCCCTTTTTTTTCACCCTTCCCCTTCGTAAAAAAATGGATAAGAAGGGAAAAAAAATCACCTTCTTTTCTGGCAATTAAAAAAAAAATAACTTTGGCTGACTATAGGAAATCAATAAGAAAACACTTATTCACCCCCCCAAAGCCCCCCTCCTGATAAAGACAGTTTGGAGGATTATCCAGCCCTTGTTTCTACTTCCTCTAATGAGGATGATGGTACTGGGTTAAAAGAAAAATACAGAGAGTATGGAGGCCAATAATGGCCAACTCAGCAAAGATCATAAAACTACGGTGGCCGATAATGGCCAAAATTCAGGAAAAAAGATGGTGGCCGAAAATGGCCCTCAAGACAAGACCGAGGTCGGGGACTCACCCTGTTGTTGGAAGACCCCACCTAAATGTATTATTGATATCGCGGAGTTCCTGGAGCGTGCCAAGAATTACGTACACCTTGTGGTAGAAGGTGGACTCTTGGAGGATCCAGTGGAATTAAAGAAGATCGAAAAGAGAATAGTGTCAGTTTTTGTCGTCGACAAGCGTTCGCGCAAAATTTGTCGTTCGACCAAAGACACAGTGTTGAAAGCACTGGAGTCCTTCGGGTTTAAGCCCCTCCGAATCGTTAAGGGAAAGGGCTTTTTCATGTGGGACGTGCTGCTACCCACAGCCGAAGACTGCGTAAGAGCCTCATGCAGAGAACTAATAACCAAAGATTTGATTCTTCGAACCGAATACGAAGGCCGACGAAAGACCATGTAGCAGTATTTGAGGTCCCGGAGAGCACCTGGCGGCTTTCTTTGCCCAGTACGGCGAGATTCTGGGTGCTTCTTGCGATAGCCTGACTGGGGGATGGAGCTTCGATATTATGCTCGATCAAAAGGCCTTCCGCTCTATCCCCAACTGTCTTGACGTAGGGGACCTGAAACTGCCGGTCATTGTGACCGGCCGAAAACCTGTCTGTTGGAAGTGCGGAGTGGTTGGTCACCTCTCCTCTTCCTGTCCAGAGAAGAAGGCCTCTGGAAGTCGGGTCCCTACTGACCAAATTCCCCCTCTGACCGAGTCTTTAAAATCCGCCTCACCTGTAATGGGCATGACAGCTGCCGGAACTGGAGTGGTGAAACCCCCAGTTGGGCCATCATCAAAGCCCCCATTCCCCGAAGAGCCTTCTGTCGCTGCAAATGCAGTTGTGGAGGAGGAAAAAGGGGAATGGCAGGGCCAGAGGGAAGCGTCTGACAGCGGGTCCTCAGTCCCCTGAAACCCCTAGGACAGACACAAACAGCCCCTTTCCCCCTGTCAACAGTAAGGAGCTACAAAGCAAATATGATCCTGGCTTTGCAAAAACAGAAAAGATCAAGGCTCTAAAGCAGAAATTAGATGAACAACGAAAATCCTCCCCCACTAAGAAAGTGCTTCCAACTGTCCAACACTCCACAAAGTCTCCCCAGGCCTCTTCATCTAGTCAACAAAAACAAGTCAACTCTACAAAGAAAGGCACTCCCTCCGATTCCCCTGACCCGCCTCTTTCTTCCCAACCCTCAACCCCTCTTTGTAGAGAAAAATCTTTACCCGCCACTCCATCCACTTCTTCTTCCCAGCCCTTAAGCTCTCTCAGTAGAGACCCCAGCCCTTTTCAACAAAATTACACTCTCCGTCACACCCCCAATTCTTCTTCCACGAAAACGCAAATGCCCCCTCCCCAAAACAAAAGGTCCCGGAGCCCCAATCAAGAGTCAAACTCACAAAAAAAGAAAACTAAACTCTTGTACAACCTTGGGCAGGACGTGTGCAGAATATCCCCTTTACAGGCGGAAAAAGCGCGGGACTATGGCAATAGATTAAAAGAACTAAAATATTTATTATCTATGAAGCAGTTCGCCGATAAAAACATTGAAGACCCGGAGAACTTTCCAGCGGCAAAAAGGGTGCTATCAGTATTAAGAACTGGGGCGGGGGCGAAGCGAGCTTGGGCTATGCTCGATGAAGCTTTAGCAGCTTTCAAAATGTCCCCGCCGATTGCAATTCTTGATAACGATAAATTAAAGAAAATGAAGCAATTCTGTGTAGGGAGGGTCCCGTTTTTTGTTCACCCCTCCCTATATAGAGCATTAAAACTGACGTTTCCTTGGGATATTGGCGGTATCTCCCAAGACGGCACCATCAACACTGAGATGGGCCATGGATCTATGGGAGAGGCTGTCGGTATCCTTACCTCGGCCATGTTTAATTCAGGTAAGCAACCCTAATCGGATTTCTCTCTGGTTAGCTACTTTAAATGTGCGGGGCCTGAGGTCCGAGTCTCGCAGGGCGAGGCTCTCTCGTGACCTTCAGCGCCTCGGGGTGAATGTTTGTTGGGTGCAAGAGACCCGTTTTTCTTCTCATGACCGTGAGGATATACTGTCTAAGGCGTTCGTCCTTTATTCAGCATGTTTTGATGGTCGTTCGAGGGGTGTCTCTTGGCTAGTGAGCAGGTCTTTGAAGGCTGCATGTACCCTTGTCTTCGCAGATCCGGCGGGCAGGCTTTGTGTGCTGGATGTTACTATAAAGGATAAGGCTTTACGTCTCATTGGGGTTTATGCGCCCAATAACCATGCTGAGCGGCCTGCTTTGTTTCGGCAGATCGAGCCGTTTTTGACGACTTCTCGTCGGGTAGTCTTAGCGGGGGATTGGAATGCCGTCCTTGATCCCGATATAGATCGTATAGGGCAAAAACCGGGTACTAACAATCCTGATGTGAAGGCATTTCGGGACTTTATCGGCAGGTTTGATCTTGTCGATAAGTACCGGAATGAGCACCCTCAGGAGGTAGCATGGACTTGGACAAATAGTGGCAACTCGGCTCCTGGCACGCTTGCGAGCTACCTGGACCGGGTCTTAGTTAAGGGAGTCGATGTAGGGCTCTTAGGGTGTCCAAGTTTCCACTATATAGTTTATACGGATCATAGCCTAAGGTTAGAATGGCTGGTTACTGGAAATTTAACTGTTCATTATTTGGTGAGCAGGATTTCCGGGACCAGCTGCTACTAATGATTCAGAGGGAATTGACGGGGGCGGTTGTGGGAAACGCCTGGTGGGGCAAATTAAAATCCAAAATTAGAACGTTTGCTGCCGATTTTAGTCGTCAACTCAATCTAGATAGATTAGCGGCGCAAACGGTTTTAGAAGAAAAGGTTGATCGGGCCGTAAAATCCCGTGTTAGTGGGGATATAGCCTTAGCTAAGGCAGAGTTGGCCTCCTTGCTTATCAAGAAGGATCAAGCTCTGGTAGTTAGGGCTAGGCTAAAAAGAATGTCTTCTGAGGCGACGAACATGGCCGCTGAACTGCGTGCAGAGGAGGATCGGAACGCGTCTAGGCGACATATAGCGGGCGTCACATTGCCGGATAAGCGGACCGTGACAACAAACGCGGGCATATGCGAGGCCTTTCGGGATTACTTTCAGGATCTTTTCACCAGGGAGCCCGGTCTGAGCTCTGCTCAGTTCGACGCCTATTTGGCTGACTTTCCCTGCCTTGAGGCAGCCGAAGCGGCTACGTGCGAGGGTCCCATTACAGAGTCGGAAATCTGGGAAGCGCTGAAGCAGGTTGGCCTGGATAAGTCTCCGGGACTAGATGGTCTTCCCTACGAAGTGTACTTGAGGCTGTCGCCCGTTTTTGTTCCTTTGCTGGAACTGATTTTCAACCACTGGATGAAGCAGGGGCCTTTACCTCGACGCTTCACCAGGGGTGTGATCAAGTTGCTGCGTAAGGACAAGAACGGTGGGGATGGGTTAGGGAACTTTCGCCCTTTAACGATGTTAAATACTGACTTAAAGATTTTGGCGAAGATCTTAGCCAACCGTTTGCAGCTTGTCCTGTCTCGTCTGATTGGCCCCGAACAGACTTGTGCTGTGAAGGGCAGGACTATTCAGAATAACCTTTATATGGTACGCTTGATCTTAGAACAAGTCGACAGTGAAGCCGCGCTGATCAATTTAGATCAGTCCAAGGCCTTCGATAGGGTTGACCATCGATTCCTGGAGGCTGTTCTTTCGGCTGCCGGTTTTGGGCCGGACTTTCGCTTCTGGATCCGTCTTCTGTATGCGACTCCCGGTGCGCTGGTGGAAGTGTACGGGGTAAGATCGGAACCTTTCGTATTGTGTTCTTTCGGCTTCGTCAAGGTTGTCCGCTTTCGCCTCTGCTTTACGTTCTTGCGTTGGAACCTTTCCTTCGCAAGTTAAAGGCGAATCCGGTCCTGTGCGGAATTACCCTGCCTGGGGCTACCACCTCAGCCAGGTATTCTGCCTATGCTGACGACGTTTCGGCTCTTGTGTCGAGCAGAGCCGAGATTGACGAAGTCAGCAAAGAGATCAGTGGGTATGAGATGGTGACAGGGGCCAAGATCAACCGCGATAAGTCTGTGGGCTTGCGGTTGGGTGCGTGGAAGGGAGTTTCTCTTCCCGGACCTTTCCTATGGACGGATGGGCCGATCAAGATACTCGGCGTCTGGTTCGGTCCTGATCTCCAGTTGGAAATGAACTGGTCGGAGGTACAAGGGAAGGCCAAGATCGCGGTTAATCTGTGGTCTCGGCGGAGACTTTCCCTGAAGTGAAGGGCGGAGGTATGTGTTTCACACATATATCCGATTCTCTTCTACCGACTCTCTGTACTTCCACTCCCGTATGCCAGACTAATTTTATTAGTAAGGACTTTGTTCTCTTTCTTGTGGAGAGGCAAGGCCCCTATGGTATCTCGCGAGGTCTGTTGCTTTCATCCCTCTGAGGGCGGTCCGGGTATGCCTAGCATTGAGATTCGTCAATATATGCTTTGCATCACCTTTCTAGACCGAATGTGTCGCGGGTCGGATGAGGAGGGTGCCTTTTGGAAAGAAGACGTCCAGAAACATTTCCCGTCCCTGAGAAGTGTGCACTCGCGCGAAGAAGAGGCCGGCCGTGCCGAGTGCTCCTTCTATCGTGAATGTCGTCGCGCTCTGAAGCTCCTCTTACGGGCTTCGGATGGCCTCTCCAACGCCCAGGCGTTGTCTCGCAAGGCATTATATCAAGTATTAGTTAGGGGGGGCGTACAAGATGATCTAATTGGCGAGCTCGGTCTTACGAAGCAGGAGGCTCGCTCGATATGGCGTTGGGCGCCTGGGTTGAAATGCCTCAATAACGATGAGGCATCACTCACCTGGCTGGTGATTCGTGAAGCCCTCTGGGTCGGCAAGAGACTTTGTTCAGCAGGCTTGGAGAAATATCCAAACTGTCGTCGCTGTGCGGAGGAAGTCGAGACCATTGGTCACGCCTTCTTTCAATGCAAGGCGGTAGTGCCGTTGTGCAAGTTTGTTGAAGGCCTCATGGTTCGCATACTGCAGGGAAAGTTTTTTGTCCTGGAAGCCAGTTCTGTTTGTAGCAATGTGGTGCCGCAGATGACAAAGGCTGAACACTGTGTTCTGTTGTTTGCTAGCGGTTATGAGAGTCGTGATTTGGACGACGCGTCAGAAGGGATTCTATGAGGGCGAGAAGTTCACTTCTTCCCAACTGATCTTGTTCTTTAAGCATCAGCTTAAAGTCAAGATCAGGACGGAAAGGCGGTGGCTCACCTCATCAGAATTCAACAAAAGGTGGGTGAATCTTGCGCGTATGTGCCGAGTAAAAGGGGCTGACCTTGAGTGGCATTTGGATGCCGGTTAGGCATTAGGATATTATTTTCCTGGGTTCAACATAGGCAACCCATCCCGAAACTAGGTTAGCTTAGGTCTGGTTTTTGATTTTTTAGTTTTCTTCTTTTCAGTAAACTTAGCTAGGGTGTGTTTCTGCTCATTGGTCCCTTTTATTTCTGTCCCCATTTTTTCTTCCTTTTAGTTTAACTCCCCATCCCCCTCCTCGTTTAGGTGGTCAGTGATGTCAGTTCTCTGGTGGATGTGGGGCGCCTTTCGTTTCGTGTGTGTTTTTTTTATTTGTTGTTGTGTATGAATGAGTGTGTGCCTGTGTGAATGCTTGGGAGGAATGAGTGTGTCCTTCATTTTCATAAGTCCCGCATCGATTTCGTCCGGTTAACTGATATTTCTGCCACATTCAAAAGTTTGTGGGGGTTTTTATTACTAACACTATTTTTGTTTGGTTTCTTGTAATTAATTTTTGTCATTTTGTATATATTCATTGGGGTTCCTTTTTAAAATTGTTGTTTTTATGCCCCCCACAGACAATACTTGTACATAAGGGGAGTATTTAGGATTTTCATTGAGTCAAAGAGGCATTTTGGTGAACGTAGTAAGGAAGGTACAGATAAATGTGTTGTTTTGGTGAAAGGAATATTGTTTTGTATGATAGGGTCAGTGGTTGTGGCTAGCTAAGTTTTAGTTTAAGTCAAGTGATGACCGTCCTTTTCCCCTGCCCCCTTTTTTGGCCATGTGCCACATTTGTTGTAATTACAGCAATAAATATTAGTCTCACGAATTCGCAGAGCACTTTCCATGCCACTACGAACCACAATTTTGCCGCGCACGAAGATACATCGCTGACTCATATTCGATCATTCATTAATCAACTCTGTGAACACTTTTCTCAACTTTGCTTATGTACAGTGAATTAAATTCACTACTTTAAAATAAGTAAACATCAACGAACATACAACATTACGAAAACATCAACTACGTTTAAGGGTAGATCACTCTAAAAAACTCTTTTCAAAAGACACTTATAATTCACAATTACAATTATTGACACAAACAAAAAGACAGCGAATCAACGAACAATATCAACAAAGAGACATTCACAAATCTAACAATTACATACACATTTTGTCCACACGACACACACTGATTATCCAATCTGTATATTGTTAAATTGTATATAAATGTTGCATTGATTTCTAAATTGCATATGTCTCGTTTTCAATTACATTTTTGAATTTCATTTATTTATTTGTTTGGGATTCAGCAAGACACGCAACCAACTCAAAATTCCTTCTGATTCTTTCTCAAATAATTAACAACTCTGCACGTCCCCAACAAGTTAATGTCAATAATTATTTTTTTTTTAGAAAGATCTCCTTTTTTACGCCTTTTTACTACAAAATTTATTTTACAAGACAAGAATAATAATACCATTTTATTTATCATATTTATTTTAATATTTTTCTGATATTGTTGTTAAAGGACAAAATGCATTATTTTTACTTTACTTTTAGTTTTAATTGTTTTGCTTTAAGGTAAAAAAAGTTATATATATTCCTATTTATATAGTTTAAAGCGTATTAAAATAACCAAACTAAAGGAAAGGCTACTTATTAATGTTTTTAAATTTAATATAAAGTTTTAAAGTAATAAATCTTGACCGGGCAATTTTACGCTAAGTTTTTTTTACCATCTTAAACCATGCTGCTACTAGTTCAGTCATTTATTTTATTTACCCAGTTGAGAAGGAAGCCCTTTTTTTGCACATGGCCAGAAGTGATGGATCAGAGGCATCGTCTCAAAAGATTGCGAAAAGCCCTCTCCCCACCCTTCCCAATCTCCTTGGGAGGAGTTTTAGGAACAAAAACGATCTCCTCTTTTATGTCTGGAGAAGCATTTTTTTTTTTTTTTTAATGGCTGACCCTTTGGGAGAGAGCCAAGCAATAGCTTAACATTTAACAAGTACCAGAAATTTAAATACCAACTTCAAATTGAATTTTTTAATTTCTAGTTTAATGGCACTATGCAACTATTACTATTTTTTGTTTGATTAAAAACAGTTTTATTGTTGATAATTAAACGATTAATAATATTGTGCAAAACTGAAAACCTGACAGTATTCTTCAAACAAAACCATACCCCACCATTTTTAAAGAAATTAAGAAGTGGATTCTCATGCTGAAGGCAACTCTCTAAAATTTTTGGCTTTACTTAATTGTGTGTATTTGGGCAGGGTGCGTGGATAAAAGCTGCAATTAAGAGTATAATTAATTTAGCTTGAAAATTTACTCCTAAATTGAAGTAGTAAGAGAAATATTTGTTAAAGATGTTTAATCTACCATTTCAGATACTATTTAATTCCTAGTCATGCCCCGGAAGTGCTGTGTGTTTGCTTGCAAAACAAATTACAGAAGCCAGCAAGACAAAACTCTGTGTGGTGAGATTAATAAAATACCAGTTTATCGTTTTCCAAAAAACAAAGACGAGAGAGAGCAATGGATAAAATCAGTTCCAAATACCAATCTAAATGTTACTAACAATACTGTTATTTGCCAACAACATTGGCCTTCAAATTTTGATACCATAAAAGTTAATGGAAAAATACGTCCAAAAAATCCACCATCTGTATGGCCAGGTGTGCCAAGTAGTCAAATACCAACACGCTCAGCTGTTCAAAGGAATATAAAAAAAAAATTCCAGTACTGTTAGAAATCAAATTGCTGATGAACTTAATGCTTTTTTAGAATTAGATAAAATTAATTATACAAATTTGAAAGAAAGTCTGCATAACAACAAAAAAGACTTTATATGTCCAGTTGTAGCATTTTTGGATGAAAATATTTTAACTGTTCAATCATCAAAATCTATTGATGGTATTCCTCTCTTTATGTTGAAAATTTATAACAATTTGCACTTTGAAACATTTCATTATGGGGTTAAGTGTTATATTAGCAACCTGTCCAAAAATCGTATAAATACAGTTGATACTTGGTCAAAACTGGAAGAAATCATCTGATATTTAAATTCTATGAGTCAACAATTTTTAGCAATGGCTCCCAAAATGGTTGGAATAAAATACAGCTCAGATATAGTTGTGCATGCTTTTGGGTACTATGCAAGATCACGGACATTGTATAATGAATTAAGATATGATTTTCAATTACTCTCATTAGCAACATTATGAAGGATGACGTCAAAAGTTTTAAAACTTAATGAAAAATCTTTTTTATCTATATTTAATACTATTAATACCAGTCAAAAAATTGTGCATAATTCTCCATGATGAAGTATATATCAAAAAAATGTTGCTATATCATGGCAAACAACTATTTGGTAAATCAGTTGACAATCCATCTGTACTTGCTCAAACAGTACTTGGTATAATGTTGTTATGTCTCATTGGGGGTCCAAATTTTCTTACAAAATTGATTCCAATTTCAAAATTAACATCCGCCTTTTTATTTGAACAAATTGAGTTAACAGTCCAAGCCATCACATCTGTACGAGCTCATGTAAAGGCTATTATATGTGATGGCAACTGCGTAAATCAAGCTTTTTTAAAATTATATCCTACACTTCCTGAAAAACCTTGGTTAACTGAAGATAATAAACATTTGCTTTTTGATTATGTTCATCTGTTGAAAAATATTCGCAATTTGTGGCTGACAGAAAAAACAGGAGAACTAATCTTTGATGATGGAGTAAGTCGAGTTGCAAAATGGACACATCTTAAACAGTTATATCGTTTTGAATCTGAAAGACTAGTCAAACTTTCAGATTTAAATGAAATTTCCATTGCTCCAAAGCCAATAGAAAGACAACGGGTTTCTACTTGCCTCAGAGTGTTTTCTGAAAAAACATATAATGCACTTCTCACTCAGTTTGAAATAAGTGCAGGTAAGAATGATACTGCCCTCTTCATAAACAGGGTTTTGACATGGTGGAAAATTTTAAATGCCTTCAAATTGATAAATTACATAATGATCCTCTACAAGCTGAAATCAAATCTCCAAATGACACCAGACTTGATTTTATCATTGAATTTGGTAAAATGGCTCTTAATATGATGGCAGTCAAGGTAATCGTAAGAAAACAATTATCCCAAAACACTGCTATTGCCATACATCATACTTGCAATGGAATTGTTAGTCTATGTCGACACCTTTTAGCTACAAGTCATAAATATGTACTACTTGGGCAATTTTCAACTGATCCATTAGAAAAAGAATTTGGTAAACTTCGCCAAGGATCAGGTGGCACCTATTTTATAAATTTTCAACAATGTATTGAAAAGCTGCATATTAAGCAGACATCTTTACTTTTAAATCAAAATGTAAATATTAAATGAATTTGATGTTAATCCAGGACACCAATGTACATCTTGTGATTATAAACTTTGTGAGGAAGGTTCAGAAATATTTGACAATCTGGAAAATTTAGAACCATCTCTTTCCAATGAAATAAAAATGGCTCTTGTATACATAGCTGGATATATTACAAGAAATGATAATCAACCCAGTGAATGTGAAACCCATTTTTATTATGAAAAGTATGGAAAATATACCAATTTAATTGACCGTGGAAAACTAAAAGTTCCTTCTGACCACACTTGTCAATGGTTATTTTTTTGTTTCATCCTTTTCCATACAATAAAGGAAAAGGTTTGCTATAAATCATTAAGTAACATTTTTATGCTTATTTCTGAGTTTCATTTTTTCAACATGGAGAAAAATCATGCTTCTATTTTAGAAAATATATTTTTGAAAAATTTTTGCAAACATGGCACACCTAGATCAGAAAAAGAACCAGCTCTAAAAGTTTTGAAACTTTCCTAGAATGATTTTGTTTCATTTGTCTATATTTCTGTGATGATTGATTGTTATATACACACTTCGGCTGATGTCTTCCAGCCTTCTCGGGTTCTGTTTGTCAAACCCAGTAACTGTAATGTAAATTTAAACCAAAGTCTTTATTCACTCACAGGGAATAGATTGAATAAAGGATTTAGTGACACCTGTAAATAATATAAATTTCTGATTCAATATATCTTTTACCAGAAATCATAATTACCCCTTTGTGTTGTTTAATAATTATCAGTGTTCATAGCAAAAATACATATTTTCATTTATTTATCTTTCAACACATCCTGTTATCCTCAGGTGTGAATAAAATGTTATTCTAAGTATTTCATAAAGTGGTTGACTTCATTTCCTTCTAAAATTTCTGAAAATCCTACATTTTTCAATAGGCCTCCAGTTCTGGCTCTCAGTTGCGTCATGACTTGGCCTGGAGTATAGAACGCCATGCTATGAACTAAATCGAAAGTTAAACAAGTGTTTTGTAAGATTTTTATATATAAGAAAAATATTTTACGTAAGTGAGTTGTCTATGAAACACGTATATCGTCAACCAACCAATCACTAGTCAGGATATTTTGGTGCCAATTATAAAGAACGCTATTCTGTTCTTTTAATCTTGCTCTTTTCTGCCCAGATTTGCCAGATTTCTATAGTATTTGTATATATAAACTTCAATAATATTCCTTTTTAATTTTCAGTTGTGTTCCGTGTTCTTCCTGTATTGATATTATTTACGGCTTAAATCGCCATATATATTATAAGTCCTGAAATTCTTTTCCAGTGAATTGTGTTTCATTATTCGATAGTATGGCATCTGTTATGTCATATCTCACAAACAGTTCATGCAAGAAATACGCCGTCATTGAGGATGTAGGATTTTTGAACTTGTAAATTTCCGACCATTTCGTAAAACTATCAACTACCACTAGAAAATATACTCCATTCATAGAACCTTCAACATCTATATGCGCTCTTGACCACGGAGTGTTTGTCTATGGCCAAGGTTCTATCTTTGTAATAGATAGTTTCGCTGCTACAACCTCTACATGGTTTTACATGTATTTTTCGATCCACTATTTCCTGTAGTGTTACGTTATTATTATGTTCAATCTTTGCTAAAATTTTCGTTCGTATTCGAGCACCATTTTCCGCTGTTAGACCTTATACGAAAATGAGTTCCTTAAACATGTCTGGAGTCATTTCCTTTAGTTTAAATTGTTCACATTCTCTGTTGATGGTACCCGCATACGTAACAAAATCTTCATCCTCTTTTTTGGTCAAATTCATGCACTTCCAATGAGCATGGAACAGAGATCACTTGTCACTAAAACCCGAATTCTTCTAGTTTTCTCGGTAAAATATAATTGCAGTACATTTCGTACTCTATGGAGCTATTTTTTTTTTTTAACAACAGCCTTTTTTTTTTTTTAGATCGACTTCCTAGCAACTGCATTCCTGACTAAATATTTCTTCATGTCATTCGAAAATATGCATCAAAAGTCAGTCCGTCATCATAATTGTATACGAATTCTGATGTAAGAGACGTAGAAGAATTTTTCTGTTTTCTTCCGAACTATATACAACAACTTCTGTTGTTTTTGTAGTTCCAGTAACTGTCGATTCTGCTGTTGGTGCTGTTGTTGTTGCTGAATTTCAACTATGGAAGTCAAAATTTCTCCAAAATTCGCAAGAATATATTTTCTAGATACAGGACAAACTTTTTTAAACCAGTGTGGTTAAAGTCTTTGTCGTCATCCGAAGTAACAAGTATATTTTGTACTTGTAACAAGTATATTTCGTACTTGTTCACAACACAAGTATATTTCCTATTTATTCACGAAACAACAAGTATATTTCGTATTTGTTTACACCGGGTGGGTTTATGAAAACACAATGGTTATAAATGGTCTGAGTTTCGCGTCCCTTGTTGTTACCTCCATAGCGACGACATTTCGTTGCGACGATGATCGTAATGTTTCGAGTACTTCGACGTGAACGTCTGTGTTGCTTGTATGATAGTCGGCTGCAAAACGACTATCTGATACGATATGACTGCCCTTGTTGTATGCTTTGCGAAAATCTGGTTGCCCACTAATATAACTCCAGTTATAATGTGGTGCTTGTTATACCGCCCCTGAGTTGAAGTTCCTCGCCGTCAACTATTATAACTCCAGTTATAGTGTCGCAATTTTATCCCGCGCCTGTGTATCGCATTACCAACTATTATAAGTTCCTATTGTATGTTTATTGTTAGAGCACACACTCGTAATTCGTTAAAGTATTCTCCATACATAATGCTTAGGATATTGCCTTAACGACTGGTATTTACCGGTCGCCCCACTGTGGACTAGATACGATACAAGGTCAAGTTTTATGTGGGTGGGTGGGTCGAGCATTTCCACCTGGGCCACTGGTCAAAATTGTAGAGGACCGTGAAGATGTAAAGAACACGCGTGGGTTAAAATTTCCTGCTAGCCAGTCCAGCTACATGAGAATGTTGGACTTTAATTAAGTTCAAAGAAAACAAACAGGACCGATAATTATATATAAACAAATATATGTATTAACAACAAGTTACAAGCACATGGACAGTTACATTGAGTTTGTGTGGTGAATATTATATGTGTGTATTGTGGTAAGTGTTCTTACGTACGTGTATTGGTATTGTTCTAAGCGTGTTCCCAGAATTTGGGAACCGCTGTATTGGTGAGAGCTCACATATTGGTATTAGCTGAAATGAAGAAAGAAGAGAAAAGAATTACCTCACCTCCATGCGAGGTGGGATACGGCCCAACGCCTGAGGGTAAAAGAGAGATCGAGGCAAAAGGTCACCCAGTATTTATAGCAAGGGGAGAGAGACCCGCTGGTGAAGGATTAAGGAACTAAGGAGGATCTAACTCCGACAAAATTTATCCAGCCCTCGCAAGAGCGGGCTCGAGTACATTACTTGTCTGTTTTTTTTTTCAGCTGAGTCTCTATCTGAAGACAGAGCCCCGACTAAGCCACCTTCTGCCCGAAGACAGAGGTCTTGTCAGTCGCAAGCTATACAGCGAACTGCCTGACATATTCATAAATAAACCATTGCATTGGATTTCTTTGCTAAATTAGGATATTTAGATCACTGTAAAAACTCGTTTTTATTGGCATCTATGTTGAAACTAATAACTATTCCTCTCAACAATACAGAACGAAAGAATGTATTTAATGTTCTATATATTAATATTTCTGAGCTGTGAATTCTCATGATTCTAAGTGAACTAGCTTTTATCTGTATCGTTAAGAATTGATAGAAATATTCAAGTAATTTTGATTTGGTTATATTTTCTGTATGAGTAACCTAACTCTGTTACCGCATGCAAGATTTCTTGTCTTTTACGCCATTAAAATAAAAATATCCAAGAAAAACTAACACAGAACAGAAGAAATAAAAAGTAATGTTCTATATTATTGATAATATATTCTGTTGTTATGGTAACATGAACCATATTAAGTTATTGGCGACGAGTAATGTTTCTTTTCAGTTAGTATTTATTTATTGACAACTTCATGCTGTTTTCTCAGCCAGACCAAAAACAGGAATATTTTTACAAAGATATTTTCTGCGAGATTGTTGAGAATTAATTATAATACTATTTTTAATCGAACATATATAAATGCATAAACCTATAAAGAACAATTTAAAGCGATGAACAATATGATTTATTTTTCTGTAATACAAAATATTACTTTTAAAAAATATTATTTTCATTGAGTTGTGTAAGTTCTACTAAAAATGATGTACATTTATTGTTAAATATAAGATGAAACAAAATATCCGCTAAGTAATTTCGCTAAGGATGATTTGCCCTACCTGCAAAGTAGGTCCGTAATTTATCAATTTAAATGTCGGTGCAAGACCAAGTATGTGGGGCGTACCAATTTGCGGTTGGAGATCCGAATTGGACAACATGTGCCTGCCTATATAAGCGAGTAACAGTAATCGCTTGACTCGGCCAATTTGTGAGTCAGCGATTGGGCTTCATTTAATTAATAATCCGGGTTGCGTTTCCGAATATGTTGACGGTGCGTTTTGGGTGCTGCACAAGTCTCGGTTTGTTAAACATTTATGGTTTTAGGGGAGGGCTGTTTACATCAAGCTTCATCGACCGACTTTATGCAAGGCTTAAAGAGTTTATTCGTTTTCTGTCTCATGGCTGGACCGTGAGTATTTTTTTTATTTTTATACTCACTAGCGGCTTATTTACACCTATTTGTTTTTTTTAGTAATACATTTATTTTATTCGTGGATACTTAATTACCTCTAGTGTCTACCTTTTTTCAGTTTCGCCGTTTTGATCATTGTTGTTCCAACGTATCTTTCTGAAGAAGTGTTGGACGAAAAAGGTCCCTTTTAAAAGAATGCGTTCCGTCATTTAAAAAAAAAAAATTGATTAACACAATATTCCGTATGCCTGAATAAATTATTACTTTATTATTTTTTATGTTAATATGGGTTCTTGACATTCTATAGCTTTCATCATTTTGTTAGATTTTTTACTGTTTCAAATTGAACATTATTTGCTGTAGTTAGTATTGCTCCCCAGAAATAGTTTTTCATTGAATATTGTTTTCCATTGTCATATATGTCTTTTAAAGGGACCATAAATCTTCCATTCGATTAATATCTAGAGAGGTTGGGAGCCAATCCATTAATTTGGGGTATTTGAAACATTTTTGGAATAGTGGACACTAGTATTCTTTGTAGAAACAGAAGAAACATTGCCTGGTTTTAATATACTTTTTAACTTGAAGCTTCTTAGTTTTAACACTAAAAAAACCTCTTGTCCATGAACTTAAAATAACTGTCTAGATTTATCGTGACGCCATCATCATTTTCAAGAGACATATAACTTTACTGTCTACATATTAGCTCAAGACATTACTTCACCCACTTTAAGTCATATTGGTTGGTAATTTTCATGATGGACGCAATCTCAATCCCATCCATCATGTCCACCCAATATAGCTCTCCAATCATTACTAAAAAAATATTACTGATAAAGCGAAGTGGCTGGGGAAGATTGGGGTCAATGTCAAGAATGGATATTTGCAGAAGACTGCAATCATTGAAAATGTTCGGAGACTCCGAGTTTTCTCGAATTATGAAAATGTGCCACATCAGTTCACTGGTTGTGGACAGCTGGTACTTTAGTTCTGTCCTCAGCATAATTTACTATGTTTGAAGATTATATAATAATAATAATAATAATAATAATATTGATGTCGGAGTGAAAGGAGGTGTTTTTTCATTGCTCAAAGAAAGCCATGACATATTTTAAAAGGAAAGTCATGATTATTTTAATTATCCGCTTATTCTTTTTTTAATCGATTTCACTCCAAGCAAAGCAATAAAGCCACCAAGACACAAGGGGTTACTGTGTGTGGAAGAATTAGGAACAGAAACGTTACTAATCAGCGGGAAGAGAAAACAGTAATCAGGAAGACATCATATAGCGATTGATATTGCATTTAAATTTTTGCAGATTAACGTTGGCTGGAAAGTATGGAGCCGGAAGGGGGTTCCGCAAGCGAGAAGTACTAGTAAAGAAACTCTTAACATAGAATTTGCGGCTACATCTATCCAAGTCAACTATAAATTGATGAGATTTCGACGCCAGTGCTTAAATCTAAAAAGTCTAGATACCATAGCAAGACAACCTTACGGTGGCAGAAAAGTGACAGAAACCGAGCCACCAGATCATGACCGATAATATTGTTGATTCTTCTTTGGATTTTATCAAGGAGCTCAAGATAAATAGCATGGACATCAGACCATATGTGGCAGAAATATTCTTAGCATGGAAGTACGGTAGATTTATAGATATTTAGGATAGATTTTGGAGAGAAAAATAGTCTCGCACGACAAAGTGAAACAACTTTTTAGCAGCTGACCTAACAATGGATTCAGTATACTCTATCTATTTCATGTCAGCAGAGAACGTTAGTCCGAGAAAGTGCAATAAGTCACTTTCTTGGAGGATAGCATCAACCATGTTGATAGAAGGCAGAGAGGGGTCTCTCATATAATTAATGAAGAAAACTTTTGTTTACGAGGCGTTAAAATGATTCTTTTCCCTCAGACTTGAGATAATAGTAAATAGTAAATGTTTGTGCCATCAGCGTAGATACTAAGCCGAGATGTTGATGCTATCGGGAAGGTCATTAAAGAAAATGAAAAAAACAAAGTAGGACCGAGGATGAAGCCCTGGGGGACACCCGCATTAGTAAGAAAGGATCTAGACGTGTGACCGTTCAGGATAACTTTCATTTCACGATTTGGCCTGTATATCAAACTTTATCAAAAGCTTTCGAGATGTCCAAATCTACAGCCCGGGCTTCACCGTTTTTATTTAGAGTATGATACTCTTTCCGTAATATCAGCAGTTGGCCCGGAGAAACGAAAGCCAGCTTGCTCGTCTAAAAAAAGGCCATGCGATGAAAGATGATGAACCAATTCGGTATTGATTAGGGACGCTAGGAGTTTTCCAAAAAGAGATGCAAGTCCGATAGCAGGAAGGACGCTTCAGGTGAGTTCTTAAAACTGGAACAACGGATGATGACTCCCATCAGTCATGAAAGCAGGAAGCGGCGAGGTATTATAAAGTTTAGAGAGAACATGAGCCAGTTCGGGATCACACTTCTTAATAATTATAACAGTGTTACCATCGGGTCCACATGCTTTGTGAGAATGTAGGTTACAGAAGATAGTAGAAACCATAGAAGTGGCTATATGCATATCACTCAGGGATACTCCAGATAGGTCAAGAGTTTAGGAGAATTTACAGGCGAAGCATTCAGCTTTATCAGTAGAGGATGTTAAATCGATTGAAGAGAGGAGAAATAGAAACCTTACACTTATTTAATACAGTATTACAGAGCCACCAGTAATCGCGAAGGCCAAAGTTGTTACATGCTATGCGGTGTTTCATTCTCTAGCCAAACAGGGACTTAGCTCCTTTGAGGAATTATTTACATATATTACAAACAGCAACGAATAGCCGAAAATAAAAATCCCTGTAGGTTATAGCGCCGGAGCAGGCTGGTGTGAACCATGGAGAGGTTTGAGATTTCACCTAGTATTTCTGAAAGGGAATGTGAGCATCCAGTTTGAAGGTAAAAGATGTCAGTCCAAGGGCCGTTACGAAGAAAATCACGGAATAGGTCCCAATCAGCATGTTGGTAACGGACAAAGGGGTTCATGTTTAATAGATGATTGGAACGAAATATCAATAGATACCACAGAGTGATCCAAGTTACAAAGCGGGTCGTGTTGGGAAGCTCAGCGAGGAGAGGAGATAAGAAATAAATCACGTAGAAAATAATCTAATCTCGGGTAATCAAAAGCTTAACGAAATCGGCGAGCTGAGTTCAAATTCATGCCTTGCCAGATACGTTTATTTTGTACTAATAAACCATATCTCTACAGCTATGTGTTAGTGTGGTAACCTAGGGAAGGTTACTGAATAGCATAATCAAACGAAGCTTGGTAATGAACAGTAATACTTAGGACAAGAACAACACAAATAAGACTCGCCAGCAGCGCGTAGAAGTAGTCAACTGCTAAAAGTGAGTCAAGTGAAATCCACAATGAATCGCCAAATGCAGACCAACATACAGTATTTACTACTGTGTTTATGTGAATGGGAGCATATCCATTATTGTCCGTAGGTATGCTACAACAGTTAGATAGTAGCGGGGCCTAGGCTCTCTAGCTTTGAGTGGCACTTGTCGGCTGTGAATTCCAAACCGTGGAGAAGGCAGTAGAAGGCAACGAGAAACTGCTCCACTATCTTTCGCAAGAATTCCCAGATAATACAGAAATGGAATCTATGCAGAGCCATGATCGACTATATCCTGGAGAGAAAACCATTTTTTAAAAGTGATTATTAGTAATACATGACTATTTGAAAGCACAAGAAAACTATTATCGCCTCTAAAAAAATTTTCAGCTTATTAAATTACCTTAGCAATAACGATATTAATCCTAAAGAAATAAATATCTATTCCTGCTACACTTGAAAACAAATAATGAATAAGACTTTGTCAACTTTTACAAGACAATGTAGCCTGGTTAAAAATCATTGGGAGTAAGGTGACTTGATATTCTCTTATCAGTTGTTTTTAATACAAAATAAGTTAATCACTTATTCAAACTTCATCAGATGTATATTGTATTTGATAGTCTTAAGAAATTATTCAAAAAGTATTTTTTGTACTTTTTATTTTCTGTGTTATTTAACCATGCTTCCACTTGAACTTTCGATATCTTATTTATTTACCAATTTGGGTGTGTGTATCAGACATATTTTATTGTCTAAAATTCTGAAACGAAGAATTATCATGAATTGATGAGTTATTTGAATTTTTATTCCCATCTTTGTTGTTATTAACAAATGTTTTAATTGGTATTTTCTCTAGACATTCAAGTGAATGTTATATTCGGTAACATTCAGAAAATACTTATAGAGATCTTTTTATTTCAAAGTCATAGTGTCATAGTCTGTGACAACACAGCAAGACTCGGTAGAGCAGATCATATATAAAGAGAAAATAGAGATGTCGTTCATTTCTTATAACTGATCTTGGCAAAAGGCTATATTGAAACTTCCCTGCAGTTTTCTCACTGTTAGTCACCTTGACTGCTCTTAAAACACTAAAATATTATATGTGGATAGGGAGTGAAAACTTAAGTATGCAATTCTTATTTTTTATAATAACATTCCAATATATATGAATCTGTCCCAATGGTAGATTAACGTCATGCAAATTAATAATTGTAAAAAATGACCATGAGGTTTAATACAATAGAGTTTGTTATATTTAATCTTATATACTTTTTTAACCAATCGCTAATTTCAACAATTTGCATGATTTTATATTTTATCTGCAATGCTTCGATTATAATTTGACTTACCTGTGTATTTTTGATAAGCATTGGCTTTATTATTTAATTTATTACTTGAGATATCGAAATCCTTGATCGAAGTTGTGTTAATTTAAATATAGGAACTTAAAATATATTACATAGTTTAATGAAAATTATATGTAAAAAAGGTTTCTTAATGTCACTTTTGTAAAAAGAAAGACAAAGGATATGAAGGGTAAACGATTCTATACAATGTTTAAATAGAATTTAATCACAGATTTCTCTGAAAATGACCCAAAATTAATATTAAATAAATAATTAAAAACAATCTATACATACACTCGTGTCTTAATATTATTTCTCGTTTTTCTTTTAATTATGTTTTTTTCACTTGATTTTATTCAATGTTGATAAAATATAAAAGAAAATCAAATTACAAGTATTAATACAGGCATTATAAAAATGGATAGATTGAAATTCTATATAACTACATACAGTAATAAATATGAATAAAATCAAACAAAAACAAAACAGTAAAAAATGGGAAGAAGAGCAAGGATAATAAAATAAATCACTGAAAGAGGTGAATCGAGACAACAACAACAAACAAGAAAATAACAAAGAGGTAAATAAGTTTTCTATGCTTGCTATTCGGCGACAACCGATAACAAATGTGTAAAGTTTGTGCACAACATTAAAAAACACACACACAATAAATTAAAAACAGTTAGGGAATCAGCATAGGGAAAAATTACACCCGGTTACATTAAGATCCAGAAGACATTCCTTCTGATTACAGGGGGAAGGCTGCCAAACATAATGTATAATATCTCTAATATTTTCAGGTGGTAATCAGAATACGTTCTATTGATTATGTTAAAGGAATAAACAGCATAAGGCACACCAGATTATCTATTAAGTGTCGGAGAGCGCATATTCTCTACGAAAGTTTTCGAACATTCAGGCCTGATAAGAATGCATTATCTTTGGTTTAATAAAGCATTCTTATCTTTTCAACCAAAGATCCGAGTTAACGGTAAATTGTAAACACAGTCTAACTTTTTATCTTACAATTCAGTTAGACTTGGAATTTGACAATGCTTTTTCTTAAATTTTAGTTGAACTGTGTTGCACCATATGGCTTATCTTTCTATTGGTAAGATTAATTTGGATTTAATATAATTTTGTATTAATCTCCTAGTAATGTTAGTAACATCTTGTACGGATGTATTAGCATTTGGTTGGTATTTTGATATTTTGCATTGATTGGTTATTGAAATTAACAACTTATATAAAGAATCTTTAGTAGGCAGTTGCATATTAATTTACCAAGTAAGTCTATAAGTTTAAAATATTTACTGGTTTCTTAAAGAAGCTATTTATTTATCAACTATAAACATGATTTTTTTTTATGTAGGAAACTCACAAAGCATATAACTTGTCTAGCATTATGTTAGATTACTACTTAATTTTTTCTTAGGAAATAACATTGTCTATTGTACAATATGCATCCATTTACATTCTCTCTTGTTTGATGTCTGTTGCGGCCATTGATTTCACATCTACATTTATGAAAACTAATTTCTTAATTTTTGCTTCTTTCTTTAGTTTAAATTTAAAGTAGGCCATATTCGATTGGTTGATTGAAACATTATAACCACCCCACATTTTCTCTTTTTTAATTCTTTCGTAAAAAGAGGCTTTATTTTGCTTTTAAATCTGAATACCTCATCCACTCGCCAGTAATTTACAATCGCCTGATGAGGTGCGTTGATACTTATCGAAACACAACTGCAACTGTTTAGCGATTTTGACATGTTTTTCGATGTAATAACCTAAAATAAAGAATATTGTTCTATTTTGTATTTAGCCCTCATTTAAATTAAATGTTACGAACGTTGGAATTGTACTCTATTCTTCCTCATCTTACCTGTCTTTATATATATATATATATATATATATATATATATATATATATATATATATATATGAAGAGAGGGCATACACTGAGGAAAAGAAAAAAGAGGCTTTTGATTTAATATCCTGGCAAGTTTCGGTGAATGAATAAATGTTACAGACTAAAGACTACAAAATAGGTTCTAAATTAAAATTCCTACTTAGAGTCAGAAATATATGAATAATCTTAAAAAGGAGTCACACACACACACACACACACACACACACACACACACACACACACACACACACACGCACACACATACACGGGAAGTATAAAATATTCATGCACAATTTCATTTCTGGACTTCAGATAGTAAAAATAAACAGACATGATAAGACTGTTGTTGTTTCAGCCTCTCATTCTCTCTTTGAAAAATTTTAGTCACCATATTGGCTTCATGTACTGCCCAAAATATGGCGTACTGTCAACGAGACATCTGACTCTTCTTGCTCGAATTGCTTGGACTTGGGGTTAATAGCAGAGAAAATACTATTTCTGCTTATGTAAGTCTAACATCGTTGCTGTAAAATATTTACATACCGACAACTGTAGAGAAAAAATGAATTTGCTAGAGGTTTTCTTGTCTATATATGTGAAGTTTATAAGCAAATACATGTCACATACTAAACAAACAGATTTTATATTTTACCGATTGTCTTTGTATTCTTGCCATTTCTAATCACGTTAGCTTTCTCAATTAATGAATAGACACATGATTAACAAAAAATAGAGAGGAATGGTGGTAACATTACGTAAATCGATTCTCGATTTTGACAATATAAAATTATGTGCGTCTCCTTGCTCTCTCTCACACATGCAAATGCATAACCCATACACAAACTCACACGAACGCATATGCATGTGTGTAGAGAGATTTAAAAGTCAAACTGTTTTAATTCTTTTAAGCACAGCGTAAGAACGTTTGACAAATAGGAGTAAGAAGATTGTATCGTCGAAGCTTTAGAATTGGAAGGAAGCTATGTGTTCTTCGATATTCTGACTTTTAACTGGGGTCACATAGGCACCAATCACTGACAGGAAATTGCGCAACACCCTCAACACGGGAAAGTCCTTTTTTGGCGTTTTTTTTAAAAAAACATGTATCAACACACTCACATAAAGACGCGCGTGCGCACGAACACACACACACACACACACACACACATATATATATATATATATATATATACATTTTATGTTAGTGCATGTGGGAAAATAGCAATTCGGAGAAGCACGACATCGAATTAAGTAAAAAAAGATGTAAAAAACTTGGAAAAATAAGACATACTTACCATAATTTAACAGCGGTTCGTATTATTGATATTATCAGACAATGTTCTTTATGTCATGCTTGTTCCTTTCGTTATAAATAGTAAAATGCGAAACGAAAAATATTTATTATCTTACGCATGTAAAAAGCTAATCAATTCCGATGGCATTTTACAAGTTAATTGCGATGTATACACATTATTATTCACTTATTTATAACATATAGTTTGCAGATGTGAATACATAAGTAAAACAATGTATATATGTAAACATGCATAAACATATCAAACATCTCTATAAATACGTATGTAGAAATAAATGTGCTTTACGAAAAATGTGTTTAGTATCGATGCGCGTGAACATGTCTGTAGTTTTGTGTGGGCATAAGATACCATGAGCGTGTTTGTAAGGTTACATATGAGTGTAACCGAAGGTGTTCTTCATTGTGTTTGCTACTACAAAATATATATGTCTGTGCATTTCTTTCAGTTTCAGTTAATACCCTCAGGCGTGCAAGTGGGCACAGTAATATATTCAAATGTTCATTCGTTATTTATTGTTTCCTTACAAGCTTTTATTATTATTATTATTTTTACCAGGGACCTAAGGTTAGAAATGGTATCATGACACTTTCCACTGACAAAAAAAAAAAAAAAAAAAATTACATAGATAAAGCCCTTCGTAAAGTGTGGGCTGTAATTGTGAGAACAATTTTTTGTATTTCTTTGAGGTATGGGCTTCCAGGAATCCCTTCAATCAGTCTACTGGAATCTTTTCCAACCAATCTTAGGGCACCAACAACAACAGGGATTGTTTATGTTCTCATGTGCCACATTTTTGAGATTTCGATTTCAAGGTCCTTGTATTTTGACAGCTTTTTGAATATCTTGATACATTGCCGTCAGCAGAGACTGCCATATCAATAAGGAGGCACTTTTTTGGTTTGTGGCCTTTAATAACAATATCTGGCCGGTTGGCTTTGATTGTTTTGTCAGTGTGTATTGTTTAATCCCATAGAATTGTAACAGGTCCTATCTCCGTAACCGGATCTGGGTGGTGTTCATACCATTCTCTTTCAGTTTCCTTCCCGCAGAAGTTGCAAATTTTCCAGTGCAGATATTGGCTCACTCTGTCATGCCGGGTTTTATATTCCAATATCATGCAACCTGATACAAGATGATCAATTGTTTCTGGATATTTATCACAGAATCTGCATTTTGGGCTAACACAATATTTTAGTATATGTGCTTGATAATTTCTAGTTAACAAGCATTGGTCCTGTGCAGCAAGGATAAAACCTTCAGTTTCAGCTTTCAACCCTGCACTACGTAGCCACTGATAGGCAAGGGGTTTGTCTACATCAGCTTGTTTGGTACGGACAGATTATTCACCATGAAGCGGTTTATCTTGCCATTGTTTCTGTATCTGGTTGGTTGCATTTGTTTTTGTTCTCCTTTTTAACGTAATTTGCAGCTTCAGTTGGTGTATTGCGCTTTACTTGTATTTCTGCGCCCATTTAAACTCCATTTTGTACTTGTTGGCTTCCTTTATTACGGAGTAAAGACGCATACTAGTTTCATGTTCTTTTACACATAGCATCATCCAGTCTTCTGTTGCTTCCAAGTATCTTTGGAGGCCAATTGTTGTAGTTTTGTAGGACAGTTCTAGATGAAGTAATCATCTGCCTCCTTCGGATCTGGGCACATACAGACGATCAACATCAGATTTGGGATGATGCATGCGATAGCAAGTGAGAAGCTTTCTCGTTTTAGCGTTCATTCGCTTAATTTCAGCTATGGTCCAGTTAAGGACATTAAAGCTGTATTGCACCACAGGGACAGCCAAGGTGTTTATGGCTGATATTCTGTTTTTTGAGTTTAGCTCGGTATTTAGTACCAGACGTACACACCTGTAGTACTCCTTTTTTTACCTTCTCCTTCATTTGGATATGCTGTATTCTATCTCCTTCGCTAATTCCTTCATCATGCTCCAGTTCCCTTATTTGTGAAAAATCTAAATCATGTTCCAGTTCCCTAATCTTTGTGACAAAATCTAAATCTGTTAAGGGTTTTTCTGTAATTCTACCTTTCTTGAAAGTTACTTTTGCACATTTATCTAATCCGAAGTTCATATCTATGTTGTCACTGAAGCATTTTACAATATTGAGGAGGCCTATTAACTCATTGTTGTCTTTGGCAAAGAGTTTGAGATCATCCATGTAGAGTAGGTGATTGAATATCTTCTTATTTAGTTTGTAACCATAGCTACTGTTGTTCAGTTCATGCGTAAGGGGGATGAATTTTTCGGGTCGTCTGTTTTACTTGTTTTTGGCATGAGTTATGTAATACCTTCAGTAATCCATTCCGGGATTTTATTGGGATTATTTACAAGCGTTGATAATGTTTTTACAAGGATTTTATGGATAGATGAGAGATGATAAAGCCAGAAATTGGGCATCTTGTCATTTCCTGGGGATTCCCATTTTTGGGATTTCGTTAGAGCTTGCCTAACATCATCTGTGGTTATATTTTCCCATTCTTGCGGAGGTGTATCCAGCATTCGTTCTTCTTCACGTCGGGTCCATTCTGCATTTGGGTTATATTCTTATACATTATCAACGTTGGTGGCCTTTCGACATGTATAGGTGTTTTTCCAATTTCCCTGTAAAATCTCTTAAGGTTTATTTAGAATATTTTATTTTGGCGATAGAACCTACAACGTTTTTCGTATCGTCTTGTTCTCTGTGCCTTTAGCTGAGGTTTCTGCTTCAGCATTTCCTTGATTGATGGAATGTCAATTAGGAATTTAATTTTATATTTCCGCTTGATATTTTTGCACTTGCGTGTGGAAATATTAGGGTTTCTGGTGAGCTCATCTAATATAGAAAGCTCACATCTGATTTCTTTTATTTCTCGTATCAGTTTTGCCTTCAAAGCTGGCTCTCTATGTCTGTTGATTTTATTTATTATCTTGACCCTAAGCTTCCGAGTAGCTGCTAAAGCTGTTGCGTATATGACGTTGTTAACTTCTGTGATATTTCCCGGTGGTTTATCTGTTAACAGTATTTACAGAGCAGCGTTGTATATTTTCAGAGTGTTCTTGTTGGACTTCGTCATATGGATTTTGGGGAGCTGGTCTCTGTCTGACAATTGTATGAAAGTTACTCTGCTGAGTACTTGGATGACGTGGTTTTTCGCTTCGGTGATTTCAGCTTTGTGGTTTTCAAGGAATTCTAACTTAATGTACCTGGAGTCATCTTCAGTGACATTGTCTGGATATCTGAACGTTGTGTTTAAGTTAAAGTCTTTGATTTTATTTCCTGGGAGATTATTTCGCATTTCATTTGTTTTAGTTTTTACCTCATCCTCTGTCACATTACTTATTTCTACTTCCATCTCATTACAGTTTGAGTCATAGTATTTTGTCTTATATCTAATTTTATCTTATCTATTTCTGCCTTTGAAAGTCTGTTTTGCATAATATCCCTACGGACATTGGTAAGCATGTTTAGATTGAGGTTAGGTTTTATATCATTTCCCACCATACTTCTCCATATTTGGCATGTTTGATTGGTGGTGTTCTTTGCTGGGTTTTCGAGTCAGTGAAGAATAATGTCATGACTTGTCGATACTCTTCGCGAGACCATTTTGTTCGTTTTCTTTTTATTAGTCGATTTGGTATTGAGACCCTTAGTCCAAGGTTGGCAATAGTCCGGGTTTGGTGACCTAGTGTCTCTTCGTTTGTGGAAGAGTTTGTTCCAGTGACAGATTTGTCGTCCTCAGACTGTTTTCTCTCTGAGGGACGCGGCCCTTGTTGACCCGGGTGACGACCGATCCAATATGAAATTTTATTCGTATTCATTGAAATTGGTAGAGATTTACGTTTTAATCTTGATCGCCAAGGGGTAATTATGTTCAAGTTACCAGCTTTAGGACGACTCGACGAAGAAGACACAAGATTACGTCCAAACAATGAGATTGGTATGAATGTGGGTTTTATTAATATGTCAACGGTGGAATAGTTCCATAATAGAGTATTGTGTTCAGTGGGGTAGACTATACTAAGTTTTAACTTAGTATAAGTCGAAGTGACCACTCCCAGGGGAAATGTCAGACTTTAGTATTCAGGGTTAAAAAATAAAAGGAAGAGAAAAGAAAGACAAAAGAGAAATTAAAATGAGAGTTAAAGTTAAATTGAGTCAAAGGGACTTTGAATCATATCAAAGTAGAGGAAAAGTATAATTGAAAAATGGTACAATATTTACCATTTCTTACATGTTCGGAGCATGGCACAAATGACTTTCCCCAAAAGTTCAACTTTCCGTCGCCAACGACAGATACTTATCAAATTTTATGGGGTAGGCTGGACCTTCTACTACAGTTTTGCAGGAAAATTATCAAAGAATTAAACAAAAGGGTAGAGGCAAGGGAAAAAATATAAACATACTACTAGCCACTAAAAGATAAATTTAAAATTTTCACTCAAAGAGAAGACAGTCAAAGGGCAGAACATTATTAAATAGGTACACCTGTAGCCATAAAAATATTATTATTATTATTATTATTATTATTATTATTATTATTATTCTATACCTGTATCTCCATTTGTGCATAGCTATTTCCGACAAATGTCTACACTATTGAATTTAGGCTTCTTTCTTTCTTTCTTTCTTAGTTGTGCATACGCATAGTGTATACTATCGTACTTGTGAATATACAATCAAAATATCAGATACGTTAAACAGACATTACATCCAGCGTACATATGAACACTCAAACCAACGTATATATACAAAAAGTCCATTCAACCACAGTTACAACAGTTGAACCTTAAAGTTCGTCAAGTCATACTAAATTGTTACCTCTGTGAAATGAGTAGATACATAGATAATACAAATGTAATACATTGTTAAAACATTAACTTTCAAAAAGGCATAATTTGTCCTGTTTTGTCTTGTCTTCCAAATGCATGTACACACCTAAATGTATACAACTCCCACATAGGTGAGTACACACACACACACACACACACACGTAATTTTATGTGTTTGTGAATCTATATTCAGTGTATTGAAAAAGTCAAGCAGAGCCAGAAATTTAATTTTCATATGTTTTATCTCATTTACTAACTTCATTCTTCCTTGCTTTTTTCTTTCACTCCGCCCCGTCATGAGGTCAATTTTTATATTTCGACCAAACACACTTGTTCCAAACAATAAACATTTGGTTACTTTTTATCCCGACTGTTGGGATGCCTGTCTGTCTATTCGTGTTTCCTTTCTTTCAATTATCGATTCTTTTTTGTTAGGGAAAATATACTTGTAATGGTAAAACGCATCCTCACATATATATATATATATATATATATATATATATATATATATATATATATATATATATATGTGAGGATGTAATCAGGAAAAAACGCCTCACATTATATTTATATATATATATATATATATATATATATATATATATATAATGTGAGGATGATATATATATATATATATATATATATATATATATATATATATATATATATATATATATAATGTGTGTATCCTAGAGATAAAATGTGTGTATGTATCCTAGGGATAAAAGGTATTTATTTTATGTAAGAAATACCTTTCAAGATGAACTACTTCCTTGCTAATGCACTAATGAATATTAATAAAATAAAATGAACATTAAAAACTCGAAATTTCAGATCAAAATTCAGTTAATATTTACGTGTTGAACCATGGCTTTCTTGATTCACTTGTTTCAGTGATTGTGATCAAATTCTTGAATCAATACTAAAAATACAGAACAAAATGAAACGTTCTTTAATATTAACAACTCCCAATACCCAATTTAGCCAATGAAAAAATTCACTTGTCACATTGTGAAATATTGTCGGGACCTTAAACAAACCTATTTCACTTTGATAGCTAGCTACATACTGGAAACTAAAAAAACAACCAAAATGTGAAGTTTAAAAAAAATAACAAAAGTCTAGCTATCCTATACACTCTTATGGATGCCAATCTTTTAAAAAGAATACTTAACATAGGTACAGATAGTGAGTAGCTCATAAGATACACAAGTATCGCCGTTTCGTTCTTCCCCTACTATAAACCGAAGAAGTAGCTAATAAAAGTAAATAATAACTTTTTCACATCTACCTACAATTATACTCTTTAATACTTTCAAATCAACTAAAAAACTCAATCTATTTTAAAGTATCTATTTTTAGGGACTAAAAAATTAGTCGAATTCCCACAAATATATATTTTCTTCCTAGTACAAAAGTTATTTTATCAAAAGAATATTAAGATTACATTTCTCTTATCAAAATATTTAAATTCTAAAAAGAAATAATATATGTAGGCAAATAAGTTTAATTTGACATGTCATCGTAACTTGTTTTTTTCTGCTTTGTCGTCCAACTGTTTTTACAAACTGATTTTCTCTTTTGCCATCTAACTTTCAGAAGTCTCAACTCAACAACGCCTAATTTTCAAACTTTTTTTGGGATGAAATATTATGTGTCGTAAAGAAGTCTAAACGTTTTCTCAATCTATTTAGCTTCTTCACTTAGGTATTCTGGGCTACATATCATAAGGACTCTGAAGTAGAATCCTATGATTAATACTGATTTTATTTTTTATTGTGGTGATAATAGAAAATAATTAAGTCGTTTTTGTTAGTGGTTTTACGATAAATGTTAAAGTCTAATTTTTATTGTTACGTATTACTAAGTCATTACCCACGCCATTCATCCTCGATGCTAGAAAACGAGCTACAAAATCCACAAATCCAAAAAAATAAAAAAAATAAGCACTACCAATAGCACTTCTAACAACAACAACAACAACAAAACAAAATTCATAATCCTACCATCTAATAAATTTGAAAATAAATTACCTATCAGTTAATCCTTAATACTGGTAAGAAAAATACATTTAATACCAATTCAAGTGCATGTACTTATTAAATAAATTATTTACAATGTAAAAAAGTTTATATAGGGGAGACACCATGTGATCTAAAAGCCCGTATTTATGAAAACAAAAGTGATTTACATCAACATTTACATCAACCAATCAAACTCTCTCATAATACACAGGAACAAAACTGGTCTTAACTTTGATATTACTAATGACACTGTAATTAAAAAAGAAATGAGAAAGTACTTCGAGAGTTTACTGAGAAAGTACTTCGAGAGTTGCTGATAACAATATTACCAACTATACATACACATCAAAAACATATTACACTGCCAACCTTTACTGAATTCATTCTTAAAGCATTTAATGTATATTTATTTAAAACAAACAGTATGAACGTATATACTTTATCATCACATAGATGAACTACAATATATATTCTTTTATGCCGTGACACGTGTTATGCAGTCGCAGTAGAAGTGGTGTTTCTTGAGCAAGATAACCGGTCGGTTTTGGATTCAGAATTTTTCCTTCTCCTAGAAACCCAGTCTGTCCTGCTATTTATGCAGGGGGGTGGGCAGAAGAAGATTCATACCTTTCCCAAGGGTATTAGTACGTAAGTGAATGTAATGGATCCGACTGGAATTCGAACTCGGCTTTTACTTTAACGTTCTTTTTATTTTATTTCTAATTTATTGACTTTTATGCCTGTATATAAAAAAGAAAATTAATATTTAGAGAGCAGGCAAAACATTAATTGCTCGGTCGTGTTTATGCAAACATGACCGAGAATTCTGAGGCAGAAACGGTGCCAAGCCAAAATACGCCATCGCCGGAAAAATCGGCCTGGTGTGAAAAGAGACCGAGAAAGGACTCGCGATACTATAACGGCCTAATAGACACTTATGATGCCTATGCTAAAGGCAATGAGCTCCTCACAATTCAGGAAGCGTGGGATGCCGTAAAAGCGGAAACTATTTCCCTGTTGACCACTGACGTAGCAACTCGGAAACTTATCGGGGTCAGCAGTGAAACAATGGAGGAAGCTCTGAAGATCCTTCACATAGGACCAAAGATTTTGGCCAGAAGGTCAAATGCCTTATGGAACCTGGCAACTGAGGAAGAGGCAAAGCGGCTAGCAGGAAGTACCCTGACGACAAAATCCGTCCGTTTCCAAACAGAATACATGGGGACGCGATTAACCAAAATCACCGTCCATGGGGTCCCGGTGGACATCAGTGGCGATCATCTGGGGCCTTCTTTGTCCAATACGGTCCAGTAAAAGCAACAGTGAGCAAAGCAGGTATCGCCACGGGGGACTTTGTTTTACAAGTAACATTAACCAGGAAAAGCTTCCAGAAGATCCCCAACATCCTGAAGTGCAGGGACAAGATGATGCCTATTATAGTTGAAGGAAGGCGACCATACTGTTGGGCTTGTGGGGAGTTGGGAAACACGCAGCCGGCCCCAGTAGTAGCAGTGGCGGAAAAATCAGATGTGGCTGGCAAAGAGCCGGAGAATGAATGGAGGGATGTGGCAAGAAGGGGACGGAAAGCATCAAGCCCTACCCCTCAACAGGAGACCTCAAAGCAACAACAACAAACCCAGGAGAGGCCAGAACCGGAAAAGTTGTGTCACTCGCCACCACAGAGCAAGGAACAGAAGCCCAAACAAAGAAAGCAGCAGCAGCATCGTGTGGTTCAACAACAACAACAGTCGAAAACACACAAAAAGGAGCGCCAGCAACTAAAGAAAGACCAACCAACAGAACCAACCCCACAGGAACAGCGAATCGAGACTGACAATGGAGGCCATGGTAATGCCACCACCTCGGTCTTCCTCTTTGAAGAAAGGGAGGGAAGAGGAAGAGGATGAGACGCCCACAAAAAAAGAAATGGACTGGGCGAAGCAGGAGGGAGAAAGAAATGACAAATTTAAGATCGTCAGCTCTCCCTGCTTCACAAGTAGAACCTGAAGAAATAAATGTTCGTGCAAGGAGCCTCCCAGCTTCATCATCTAGGGCTCCGTCTACCTCCCCTTTTACACCCCCAACCATCTACTTCTCCCCCACCGTCAACTTCAACACCGCCCCACCCTTCCAGGAAAAAGAAGGGGAGAAACATGTTTGACAAGGTGGAGGACATCTGTAAAGTAGATAGAAAAGAGGCAGAGACTGATCTTTCAACTCAAAAAAAGGCTCTCTTGGGGCCACTTTTTATGATGGTATCTGCTAACGGGAAGTCGGTAGAGGACCCCGGGGGCAATCACTTGCATTAGAGACACGGGAAAGCATCTGAGGGCATGGTCCCATTTGCAGGAGGCCAAGGATGCCTTTCCCGAAATTCGAATGGCCCAGACAGGCACACCGACTTGAAATAACTTTTCAGATATTGTGCAGGGAGGGTCCCGGTACGTCTCCATCCCACTCTTTACAGGTCCTTGAAATTAACTTACTCCATGGACGTCGGTGGGATTGTCTCAGATGGACGGATGACGTCGGATTTGGGCACAGGGAGCCTGGGAAAATCCGTCGGGGTCCTTTCAGCTGCAGGTTTCCAGGGGTGTGATCACGCTGTTGAAAAAGTGCAAGGGTGTTGAGGGCACTTAGACGATTACTGGCCCATAACTCTGCTAAACACAGAGTTAAAGATTTTGGCCGTTTGCAGTCAGTCAATTTGGATCAGTTCAAGGCATTTGATAGGATTGATCATCGCTACCTTGCTACTGCCCTGCAGGCCGCCGGATTCGCACCCGATTCTGCCGCTGGATTAGCCTCCTGTATCGCTCCCCCAGTGCTGTGGAACAGGTGAACGGGAAGCTGTCGGGTGATTTTTCGCTGTCTAGGTCAGTTTGTCAGGGTTTTCCACTGTCGCCCCTACTTTGTGCTTTGGCGTTAGAGCCTCTCCTTCGCCGGCTGAGAGACAGGGTGTGCAATCCCGCCCAATGCAGAATCTCCGTTCCTGGAGGGGCTTGAGCCAGGGTTTCCGCGTACGCCGATGACGTATCTGCTTTCGTGTCGTCCCGCAGCGACATTGAGGCGGTACTGAAGGCGCTTGATCGGTGCGAAAAGGTGACAGGGGCCATGATTAACCGCGACAAGGTTAGGTACCTGGAAGTGGGTCGATCTTCCGGGGTCCTTCGGTTGGACGGACGGTCCTGTCCGTATTCTCGGAGTGTGGTTTGGACCCGACCTCCTGCTGGAGAAAAAATGGTCTGAAGTACGAGCCAAGGTCGACGCGGTCGCTCAGACTTGACGCCGACGGAGGTTGTCCGTGAAGGGCAGGGCGGAGGCGTGTGCCACTTACGTCTTTCCGATTATCCTTTATCGGTTGTCTGTACTTCCTCTCTGTGACGACCATAGAAAACCTTGTTACTAAAAGAGAAAATTATTCTTAAACCATTTTAACGAATTTCCCAATAGATACATATCCTCATACTCTGGTAAATCGCAAATGATAAAGAATTGAGCTAAACGCGAAAAAGTGTAGTGAAAGTGAAGTAAAATGTGAACGAGGTTAAAAATTTCTATTTATTTTATTGGCTGTTTATTCATTTTGATGTTATGTATACATTAAATATTACGGATAGAAAATATAAAACCAGAAATTACTGAATACGCACATAAGTTTAATTGCTGTGGTTACAGTTGTTAGATTAATCCTTCCCTATTCTGCAGTGTTGTGGTTGACCTCACTATCATCGCTTTGGGAGTTTGTAGATTTCAGCATTATTTACGGTAAATAAACAGTGGATTGGTGACTACTTAGACAGTTCAACAATTCAAACAGAATTTTGGTTTCTGGTGTGCAGATGACTTTGGTCTCCAAAACTTCGTCTTCTATTCTTACATTTCTTATGATGGTGGAGTACATTGCAGAGAGGAATGGTAATGTCAACAACTTGATTTTCTGCTACATTTTGTCACTACTGTCCTACTCGCCGCCCGTGTACCTATAAATGACTGTTTGCTACTACTGGTGGATCCTCGTATTTATGGAAGACACATTGCTTTCAGGAGTCAGAAGAAATGGCTCGGGGAATTCATTCTTCGGTCACGCACCAATTGTTTGGAATCATATTCATGAAATCATAAACAAAAAAAGACAAAATTGAACAGTAATATTAAGTCCTTTACTGAATTTTGACCAAGATCCAACCTCGCATAGGCGAGATGGTTTATCTTAAATGTCAAATTTCTAGCAGCGTGTGAAGGTGAGAGGGTGGGAGCTTCTTGTTTCAGCCGATACTAAAACCCCGAAAACTAATAATTTCAATTTATTGTAATTAAATACTTTTCATTTCTACAACAATACACAAGAATAAAAAACAGACCCTAGAGTACTTCTAGTAAGCTTCTAAAATCCAGATTACTAGCTTGGATATCTAAGCTTTTCACATCAACGTAAACCCATTCTAATCAGTTACCAATCATAGTTATTTACTGATAAATCCACACCAATAACTCATTCTACTTACATTCTTCCCCCAAACTCTTATAATTTAATCTACTTGGTAAATTACAACTACATCAGTTCTCATTCCAACCGACCATCAGGTATAAATACACTGACTTGTAAAATCTACACCATTAACTGTGTTACAATTTATAACGTAATCTATAAAGCATAAGTGCAAATCCTTCTGCATTTGTATTTTTCTCTCTGATATAATTCTATTCATGAATATCGCATTTATTCTTCCGGTGTCCTTGACAAAGCCGCACTGCTATTGTTCCATTTCCCGTTTAATTATATTTCGCTTTAAGCATTTTCTCGTAATTGGATTGTCAGTACAGTACTGCAGTAAAAAAAGACTTCCTTCACTTCAATCTTCTCTGAGTTACATATATTAATCTCCTACAGATCGTAATTTCCTCAATTTCTTCTCGAATTTAAAACAATAATCTAATATTTCTGACCATTATACTTGTGATTTAGAAATATGAGTGAAATTCATCCCTATTTTTCCGGTTAAGTTATTCTCTCTAATTTGAAATTAAATTTAACTTGAAATCATCTGCGAATATTTTTGTTTTTAGTGATTTTAATGCTTATAACGTCAAGTGGCTTAAGCATTCTAATATAACTGATGTTGCCAGTATTCAGACTTTCAATTTTTTCGTTACTCATTCTCTCAATCAAATAGTGGATTTCCTTACTCATACTAGTTTTCTTAATAAATCTGATCAACATTTTTCTTTACTTGATTTGTTCCTTACCACCTCTTGTAGAACATCACAACTCTGTTCTCTTGGCAATTCAGATCATGATGTAGTATTTCTTTTGAGTCGTCTATTAGAAAGGAACCCCCTATTCACAAGACGTCTTTCTGCTACCAGCGTACAAATTAGGATTTATTTTGTGACGCTATTCAAGACGCCCCTTGGATTGATATTCTTAACCTTCCTATTGAGAATTGTGTCACAGAGATTTCTTTTTGGGTTAAAGCCTGTATTGATGTTTTTGTACCGTCTCGCAAATATCAGGCGAAACCACAATCTTCTTGGTTCACACCGGCCTGCTTAGAGAACAGGAATCACTTTTTCCAAGTGTACCAACGTAATAATTACGATCACAACAGGCACCTACTTGTGTCTGCTCGAAATAATTGTAAACGTATCCTCAGAGGCTAAATCTTTGTTTGGTGATGGAATGAGGTACTGTATAGTATTTGGTTTTCGTGATTACTAGCGATTATGTAATAGTGTGTTAAATAAGAGTAAGTCTTCTATTCCTCTTCTCTTCACTTAATTTGAGGTATTAAATCTGTTGAATAAGCAGAATGTTTTGTTTGTGGTGAGTTGTTCCAGAGAGTACATAATGTATATTTATTTATTTGATTTAGATTGGATCCTTTGATATTCGATGTAGCAAAATGTTCGTTTATAAGGCAAATCTTGATAGGAGTCGGGAGAAATGTTCGTTTCAGTTCGGTACTTGATAGTGTAGTGGTCAGATCTTGGTAGTAGTTATCTTAGAAATAGATACGGCGTCAATCTGCTGTCCTTTCTCGGCTCTGAGAAGGGTGGAAAAATATCTTAAGCGGATGTCCGATTAACTTCTTCACGCGACACGCATGGCTGGTTTTTCTGGCAGTCCATTCTCTTCTTCATTATTGTCAGTTTTGACAGGACATACAATCTACTGGTGCAAACCTTTGTTTCGGCTAACATGAAATGTCTCTTTGTGTTAATTTTTTTGATTGATCAAAATTATTTTATTTTTTGACGTTCCTTTCTTTTTCATTTTGTATATAGCGAAAGTTATGCGTGGAACCGCTCTAATTTTTGGAAGTTTTTAGTCACAAATGAATAAACTCTAGTCTAACAAATTTCCGCCGTTTTTTAGGTCAGATTTAATCTTGTTTATTTGAGGGTTGCCTTCTCATTAGTTGAGACAGAAGTATATATAGAGAAGTTTAGAGATAGAAGGAGAGAGAAAGAAATATATAAGGGGTTTAAAGGAAAGCGCAAATAACTTATTTTAATTAGAATTATTTTTTGTTTATATATATTATTTTTATATATTATTTTATTTTTATCACTACATGCCCGAAAAATCACTTCAAATTCTACTCTGGACTCATCTGGAATAGCTTTGCCTGACTTTCCACCGAGTCTCTTGTAAGTGATATGCATTTATGGCTTCTGCTATCATCTCGAAACTGAATTCTCACAAAGCATGTGAACTTCATGGTTTTCCTGCAGTAGTCCTTAAGAAATGTGTTTCTAAACGCACTAATAAATGCCTTGCTGCCTTTTGCTTTCTTACATGCTGGAAATCTTCCTCTTTGTAGTAAAGTACTACTGGCTTTAATTAACTGGTAATTGGTTAAGAATCTTACCTCACAAGGTCTTCTTTCAGATAACCAATATGGTTTTCGCTTTTCTATGTCAACTGCTTCTTTTTTTAAACAATTATTGCTGAAATAGTCTATAAAGCGTTATATAAGAATGGGGAAGCTCGGTCTGTTGCTTAGAATATCTCAAAGACATTTGACAGGGTTTAACATACTGGTCTTCTTCACAATTTGAAAGGTTATTGTTGTGGTCTGTTAGGGGACTAGAAAGAAAGACACAGAAGACGAAGGTAGGTTGAACAAGTGCTATTGAAATAACAGAACATATATACAAAATAAGAGTGTTATTAGTCAGCAGATAGAAGTGTTCCATCTGAACTGTCAGGTTACACTGCGTCTCGACTGTCTCCTTAGGAAGTCTCGCAGGTTAGTATTTATGAAGGAGGAAGAAGTCATTCTAATGAACACCCTCCTCCTAAAATCTTAACTCTGCAGGAGTCTGAAGAAAAAAAATTCTTTTTCTTTTTTATATTAAAATTCTGAGGCTGTGTATGTAGTTGTAAAAAGTTTCACAAAAATTAATCCTAAAGAAAGTTTACCAACTTTTGAGTGGTTTTCCTCCGCTTGACTTGTTTAATTTAGGAGAAAACAAGCGTTTCTTTTTAACAACTGGCTAGGTATTTAAACCTTGGATGACTTGTTTTACTAAGTTCAAAGTAGAACAACTTTGAGAACTTTTATTTGTTTGTGGTCTCAATACCTTTTACGTCCAGGATTGACGACTATTAAATCAGTTGCTTTCCTTTATCTCTTAGAACGGCGCATTTCGGGGGCCGCTAGAGGGGTTGGAATATCGAAAGTGTCGTATATGACATCCATAACTGTTTCCTCAGGAAGCCCGCGATCAGCGTAGTTTGTTAGGCGTTTCCTAAGTTGATTGAGATGTATTTTATGACCCTTTATAATAAATATACCATGTTTCCGACTCTTTTTTCGATCGTACCCATTTCCCAAAAAGATTTGTTGTCTTTGGAAATTCTGAAAAAAAAATTTTTCTCCGGGGTTATATCGTGTTGGAGGTACGATGCTTGTTCTTCCTGGCTTCGTCCGTTTCGGGAGTAATTTATCGTAAAGGAACCGCATCCGACGTGCGAACATCACTTCGGCTGGAGATTGTGAAGCTGGTGTTTTGTTATTAGGTGTAATTCTGTATACTTGAAGAAATTGTTGAAGGGATTTTTCAGTTGGTGTTTTCCTAGCTTTTTTTCAAAGCTCTCTTCAAAGTATCCATAAATCTCTCAGCCTGTCCATTAGACCTCGGATGGTACGGAGCGGTTAGTGATGTGTTCGATCTGATATGGTTCACAGAAGTCTCTAAAATCTCCAGACGTAAACTGACTTCCATTATCGGACACTAAGGTGCCCTCTACTCCGAATCTGGCGAACAGTTCATGTAGAAATTTTATAGTAATTTCTGTAGTTGGGTTTTTACATCTGTGTATTTCGGGCCATTTCGAGAAACTGTCGACTACAATGAGGTAGTAATATCCTTCTAGAGGGCTCGCGAAGTCAATGTGAATTCTAGACCAAGGTAGATCCGTTTTTGACCAGGAATTGAATTTAATATGAGGTGCCTTCGCTGCCAATGTTCTATTTTTCCTGTTGAGAGAGCAGTTGTTTTTGCCACTTCTCTTGCTGTGCATTCAAGATCTAATAAAATACTTTTGAAATCCCCCATGATAACTGTGTCTCCCCGCCCCCCGGTTTTATATTTCTGTTTTTTTTTCCGGATGCTTTTCAAGCCAACAGACTTATCGCGGTTGATCTTATTCCCTGTCACCATCTCATAACCACTGATTTCTTTGCTGACTTCAATTTCGGCTCTGCTCGACACAAGAACCGAAACGTCATCAGCATAGGCAGAATACCTGGCCGAGGAGGTAACACCAGGCAGGCAAATTCCGCGCAGGACCGAATTCGCCTTTAACTTGCGAAGGAAAGGTTCGAACGCAAGAACGTAAAACAAAGGCGAAAGCGGACAGCCTTGACGAATGGAGCGAGACGATACGAAAGGCTCCGATCTTACCTCATTCACTTCCACCAGCGCACCGGGAGTCGCATACAAAAGTCGAATCCAGGAGCGAAAGTCCGGCCCGAAACTGGCCGCCGAAAGGACAGCCTCCAGAAACCGATGGTCAACCCTATCGAAGGCCTTGGACTGATCAAAACTGATCAGGGCAGCTTCACTGTTGACTTGTTCTAAGATCAAGCGTACCATACGAAGGTTGTCCTGAATAGTTCTGCCCTTCACAGCACAAGTCTGTTCAGAGCCAATAAGACTAGACAGGACAAGTTGCAAACGGTTGTCTAAGATCTTTGCCAAAATCTTTAACTCTGTATTTAACATGGCTAAAAGGCAAAAGTTTTCTAACCTATCTGCACCATTCTTGTCTTTGTGTAGCAACTTGATCACATCCCTGCTGAAGCGTTGAGGTGTAGACCCCTGCGTCATTCAGTTGTTGTAAATCAGTTCCAGCAAAGGAACAAAAACAGGTGACTGCCTCAAGTAAACTTCGTAGGGAAGACCATCTAGTCCCGGAGATTTATCCATGCCAACCTGCTTCAGCGCTTCCTAGATTCTCGTACCTAGCCGCTTCAGTTTCCTCAAGGCAGGGAAAGTCGGCTAAATAGGCGTCGAACTGAGTAGGTTTCAGACCACGCTCCCTGGTGAAAAGTTCCTGAAAGTAATCCCGAAAAGCCTCGCATATGCCCGAGTTTGTAGTCACGGTCCGCTTATCCGGCAATGTGATGCATGCGAAATGTCGCCGAGACGCGCTCCGATTCTCCTCTGCACGCAATTCAGCGGCCATATTGGTTGTCTCAGAGGGCATTCTTTTTAACCTAGTCCTAACTACCAGAACATAATCCTTCTTGATAAGCAAGGAGGACAACTCTGCTTTAGCTAAAGCTATTTCCCCACTATCACGGGATTTGACTGCTCGATCGACATTTTGCTCACAAGCCGTTTGCGCCGCTAATCTATCTAGATTGAGTTGACGACTAAAATCGGCAGCAAACGTTCTAATCTTTTATTTTAACTTATCCCACCAGGCGTTCCCTACAACCGCCCCCGTCAATTCCCTCTGTATCATTAGTCGCAGCTGGTCCCGGAAATCCTGTTCACCAAATAATGAGCAGTTTAATTTCCAGTAGCCAGCCAACCTAACCTTAGGTTTATCTAAGTTTTCACGGACCCGGACAAGCCTATGATCCGAATAAACTATATAATGGAAACTTGGACACCCTAAGAGTCCTACATCGACTCTCCTGACTAAGATTCGGTCGAGGTAGCTAGAACACACTCCAGCAGCCGAGCCGCCACTATTTGTCCAAGTCCAAACTACCTCCCGAGGGTGCTCATTCCGGTACTTATCGACAAGATCAAACATGTCGATAAAGTCCCGAAATGGTTTCACGTCTGGTTTGTTAGTACCCGAATTTGGTCCTATACGATCTATATCGGGGTCAAGGACGGCATTCCAATCCCCCGCTAAAAGTACCCGACGAGATGTCAAAAATGGCTCGATCTGCCGAAACAAAACAGGCCGCTCAGAATGGACATTGGGCGCATAGACCCCAATGAGAAGAAGTGCCTTATCCTTTATGGTAACATCCAGCACGCAAAGCCTGCCCGCCGGATCTGCGAAAACAAGTGTACACGCAGCCTTCAAAGACTTGCTCACCAGGCAAGAGACACCTCTCGAACGACCATCAAAACATGCTGAATAGAGGGAGAAAAGCCCCCCCCCAACAGAATGTCCTCATATTCATGAGTAGAAAACCGGGTCTCCTGTACGCAACAAACATTCACCCCCAGGCACTGAAGGTCACGAGAGAGCCTCGCCCTGCGAGACTCCGATCTCAGGTCTCGGAAATTAATACTTGCTTACCAGAGAGCCATAGTGAAAACCGATTAGGGTTGCTCTGCTGGACTGAACATGGCCGGGAATGGGACACCGACGGCCTCTCCCATGGAGCCAATATCCATCTCATTTTTGATCGTCCCATCAGGCGACAGGCCGCTAATGTCCAGGGGGAAAATTAGCTTAAGAGCTTAATACAAGGAGGATTGAACGAAAAGCGGGAGCCTCCCTGAACAGAGTTGATTCAGTTTCTTCTCGTTTTCATAAATAAGCTAATGGCGGGTAGACATCGAAGGCGCTGTTTGCTTCTCGTAACATGGCCCAGATTTTTTCTGAGACATGTCCCGCTCTTATCACCGTCAAAATCCTTTTAGCCATGGGAAAATTTTTTGGAATCTCAATGTCCAAATTGTTTATTTTATTAAGTTTGAGTGTACTTTCAAGTCTTTAGGTTTGCGGGATAGGGAAAATGATTTGTCAGATTGATGTTTTGCCATACGACACACATCTCCCCCCACCTGTTGAAGAGTAATTTTTGTTTTATTTTTTTTTCTCTTTGATAGGTTCTGAAGAGTCCGATTAAGGGCTTCGTTGGCGTTTTGGGGCTTCTGTTTTTAGTGGTGAATTGATAGGTGTTTTAACAGGTTAACATCACAAATGTAGTCCATGCAGTGAAACAGACAGTAATCGTAATGTAACGAATAATTTAAGAAAAAATTTGTTTTAGAAAACTTTTTAAAAATACATTTATAAAAGAAAGAAACAGAATTGGATTTTATACAGAACTTTATTTCATATTAATTTTTAAAAAATAACCGATAAGAAAAAAATGTTGATGAATGTTTTGTTAAAGTAAAGAAATTAAACATCATGTTACATTTCATTAAATTTTAAAGACTGAAATTCGTTCATTATTTTATTTGTTTCAAATTTGAAAATATTTTTTTAATCATAATCAGTATTGTTTTAATTTGCATGTTTTTATCTTAATTTTAGTAATTATTCTGTAAAGTTATAATATCGGTATTATTAATGATTATTATTCTTATACACTATATACAGCAACAACTCAATTATGAATTAGGAAACAAACAAACAATTAAATAAACAGACGAGCAAATTACAAGTAAATGATTAATAAGAAACAAATAAGCTAAATACAAGAAAGTAAATAAATTTGATACAAAAAAGAGATTTAAAACTCAAATAATACTTATAGAAAAGTAGGTTACAGACAGACAATTTTAAGACTGAAATTCGTTCATGATTTCCATTGTTTCACATTTGAAAATTTTTTTATAAATCATAATCAGCATTGTTTTAATTTGCATTTCAATTTTAATCATTATTCTTGTTGTGGTAGGATCCACCTAATTTGCATAGTGGAGTACCGACCATATAAATATGGTTGGTACCGGGAAGAGAGGGAGGAATCAAGAGATTCTGTCCGACTGCGACTCAGTCAACACATTCTCCAGGAACGGTCTTACCAGGAATATACAAAAGACTATATGTAAATATTGTGTACACTTTCTTGTTTCAATACATTTTGTTCTAAGTACATTTTGTGTTGCATTATTATTCCATGCATTAGTCAAGTTTCAACAATGGCGACGAGGTAGAAAGAACTATGCGAAAAAAAAAGAATTGATAATTGATAGCCTTCAACAATTGGGACAAGTCATTGAAGAACCCAGGCTGAAGGAAAAAATTATTAGTTAAAAGTCCAACATCTAATGGAACGGCGAAGGATTCTGAATTTCTGGATATTTAGAACTCGTTAAAGGACGACTAAGCATGAAGGAACGTTCACTCCGAAAAACTTGAAAGGTGTCGTAAACGAATAACGGTGATTTAAAAAAAACAAAACAAACAAAAAAAAAAACAAAAACGGGCCGACTACAAAAACATGCATGGAATTAAAAGGCGCACAAATACATCGTGTCGACTTTGAAAGGTAACGAACTTTTAAAAAAAAAAAATTTTTTTTTTTTTTGGTTGCTCAACAATATTTTATAAAGCAAGACATAAAATAAAAAAGTCGTAAGTTGTTTCGATTTTTCTGGTCAGATTATATTATATCCGTGGATACACAAATTAAAAGTATATTCTTTGTTGCATGAACACTATTAGCAAAAGATGGATGAATTATCCAAAGTCATATCTGAATTATTCAAATCCCAGCAGTTGAGTCAGCAACGTCAAAGTGAACAGTTTGCCTTATTAATAAGGGAACAACAGATAGCACAGCAAAAATATCAAGAAAAGCAAGAGGAAAAACAGCAAAAATATCAAGAAAAGCGAGAGGAAAGACTGGGAAAACAGGAAGAAATGCAGATCAAGGTTTTAGAAATTCAAAAGTTAACACTGAAGAAATTAAACAACAATCAGGCAAATGAAGGAAATTCTTCATATTCTAATAACATCATATTTAATTCGCTGGAAACTTTCAACTATGGGCCAGACGAAGAAAAAACGTTTGAAGCGTACTTTAAACGATATGAAGATATTTTCTACACAGACTGTGAAAACTGGTCGAATTCAAGAAAAGTCAGTCTATTTACTAAGAAAGCTAGGTACAGCAGAACATAGCAAATTTGTAGATGTTATTCTACCGAGAAGGACGAATGAATTAGAATTCTCGGAAACAGTGAAATTGCTAAAGGAGTTGTTTGGAGCAAATATGTCGCTTTGGCATAAGCGATGGTTATGGATGAAAGTCGCTAAATCCGACGATCAGGATTACTTAACATATGCATCTATAGTGAATAGACATTGTGATAATTTCAGATTGGCAGAGATTACGGTTGAAGAATTCAAGTGTTTAATTTTTGCTCAAGGACTGGTATCCAGTAAGAGTGCCGAAATAAGACGTAGATTTTTGGCTAAACTCGAATCTGAACAAAACCTTACCCTACAAAAGTTATCAGAGGAGTGTCAGCGGGCCGTAAGTTTAAAGAAAGAGTCTCAAAAATCGAAGAAGCTGGCAATGCTTATATTAAAAAAAAAAAAAAACAGTCAAATTACCCATCAGCAAAAAATTGGAGTAAAAATTCGGCGTATTTTAAAAATAGACAAGAAAAATTAAATGAAAAGAACGAGGAGGAAAAAAAGGTTCCACCATATAATTGTAGACGTTGCAACGAAAGACACTGGGAGGTAAATTGCCCATATAGAAATAAGAAATGTTTCGTGTGCCACAAGAATGGACACAAGGGATCGCGTTGTAAAACGAAAAAAAGTCAATAGCCGAACAAATTCAAATATAAAATCAGATAGAGATTTGAGGAAATATGTGACGACTGAAATATTTAAAAAGAATATTAAATTTCAACTCGATTCGGGTTCAGATTTAACAATAATGAACTATAAAACATGGAAAATTTTAAAAAGGCCTACAATAATGAAGTCAACGAAATGCGCTCGAACGGTAACTGGAAAGGAAATTAACTCCGAAGGCGAGGTTGTACTTCCCATGAAATTGAACGGGGTAGTTAAAAAAAGTTTTCATTCTGAAAAATGGAGAAAACTTGATGGGTACAGATTTTATTGAAACATTCGAATTGTGGGATAAACCGTTAAACTCATTCTGCAGAAAAGTAGAAAGTAATACGCAAACAAGACAGGACATTAAAGATGAATTAAAGAAAAAGTTTCCGGAAACCTTCACACCTGGTCTTGGAGGATGTAACAAGTTTGAAGCTAAATTTGAATTAAAGGAAAATACTATGCCAATTTTTAAAAAGAAACGTAACGTGCCTTTCGCAAGTGTAGAGAAAATTAACGAAGAACTTGATAGGTTGGAAAAAATGGGAATTATTTCGAAAGTAGAATCTAATTCATGAGCTGCGCCGATTGTGTGCATAAAAAAGAAATCAAACCAAGTTAGAGTCTGCGTTGATTTTTCGAACTCGGTAATTAAGGACTACCATTACCCGTTACCGAGTCCGGAGGAGTTTTTTAACATACTAAATGGTGGAGTTATATTTTCAAAAATCGACTTATCAGATGCCTATCTCCAAATTCCCGTCGAAGAGGAATGTTCGAAGTTACTAGGGATAAACACGCATAGAGGGTTATTCAAGTACAACAGGCTTCCTTTTGGTATTAAAGTGGCACCAGCCATTTTTCAACAAGCTATGGACGTCATGTTGAATGATTTAGACTTTGCGGGCGCCTACTTAGACGACATCATAGTAAGGAGCGAAACCGTCGACGAACATCGAGAGCATCTCAATCAAGTATTTAAAAGATTCAGGACTTTGGTTTTAAAGTCAAAGAGTCAAAGGGCGAATTTGGTTTGGAGGAAATTAAGTATTTAGGTCACATAATCAACAAAAAGGGCAGATTTCCAGATCCGGAAAGGTCCATTGCGATTAGAGACATGCCGGCGCCCACTAATGTGGCGATGCTACAGAGTTTTCTGGGGCTCGCAAATTATTATCAAGCGTTCATTAAAGGAATGTATAATCTAAGAGCTCCGTTGAATGAACTGATAAAAAAAGACAAGGCATGGGAATGGACGGTAGAATGTCAGAAAGCCTTTGATGAAATAAAGAGAATGCTTACGTCCGACCTCTTTTTAACCCATTACAATCCAAAACTGGATATTGTAGTGGCAAGTGACGCCAGTTCATACGGAATAGGAGCGTGTATTCAACACATAATGCCAGATGGTTCTAGAAAACCAATTGCACATGCTTCGAGAACTTTACTCCCAGGAGAAAGAAGTTACTCACAAATCGAAAAATAGGCGTTGAGTATCATTTTTGCCATAACAAAATTTCACAGATACATCCACGGCAGACATTTTATGCTTGAAACGGATCATAAACCACTGATCACTATTTTTGGTTCAAAGAAAGGGTTACCCGTTTATACGGCAAATCGTCTGTTGAGATGGGGAACCATTCTTCTCAATTATGATTTTCACATAAAGCACCTATCATCCAAAAAATATAATTCATGCGGATAGTTTATCAAGACTCGTACCGAGTCAAGAAGAAAGATTCGAAGAATCAATTATTGCAAATATCAGAGCAGATTATGAGGTGAAAAGCATGGTAAACAACATTCTAAGAGAGCTACCGATTACACTAAAGGAAATTAAAAAAGAAGCTGAAAGCGATGATTTCATTTTAGAAATAAAAAGCAAAATGGTAGCAAATGACCAAAAAGTGCAGGAGATTTATTCAATAGGTGAAGGAGTTTTATTATATGGTGTAGTAGTACCAAAAAAGTTGCAGAAAAGGGACTTTCATATGGGCCACCCAGGGATTAATAGAACAAAAAGCTTAATGCGAAGCTTTGTATATTGGAGAGGAATGGATGTGGATATCGCAAACATGGTTCATCGATGTAAAGGGTGTGCGTTAGCAGCTAAGGCACCACCTATAGTACACAAACCATGGCCCAAGACGGATCATCCGTGAACATTGATTTCGCTGGTCCAGTAGAAGATTATTACTACTTAATAGTGGTAGATAGTTTTATAAAATGGCCGGAAGTACTACGCTGCAAAAAGCCTACGTCCAATACTACAACAACTTTCTTGCATGAACTATTTGCACGGTTCGGTGTGCCAGAGTGTATTGTGAGTGACAATGGTACACAATTCACTTCTGAAGAATTTAAGGAATTTTGTGAGTTATATCAAATTAGCCACATAACGACGCCGCCGTATCATCCGAGGTCCAATGGACTCGCAGAAAGATTAGTCGATACTTTAAAGCGCGCTCTGAAGAAAGCCTCAGGAGTTCCAACGGAAAAGGCGCTTCAGCAATTCCTACAAGTATACAGAATCACGCCAAACCAGAGAAAACACTCAAACATGGCACCAGCTGAACTAATGTTCGCTAGGAAAGTTAAGTCAGTGTTTGGCAAACTTTTGCCAGGAAAAAATAGAGTAAAGAATACTATGTATACAGCGAGAAAAAGATACACCTCCGGAGAGAAGGTGTTTTTCAAGTGCTACAAAAACAACGTTGAATTCTGGGAGCGAGGCATAATGGACAAGAGAATCGGTGACCTGGTTTACATAATTAAAGGGCCGAAGAATAGTCATAAAAGGCACCAGAATCAACTTAAAAAATGTTACGTTATAGAGCATGAAGAGAGTATACCGGATGAGGAGGAAGATCCCATTGAGGTAATGTATGATATGTTTCAAGTAGAACCTCCGCAGAATACTCCTGAACCGAAAAGATCCGGTAGAAAACGAAAGTACACGGACCCATTGGACGTGAATCCAAAACGGAAAAAATATTAAAATTAAGCGGATGGACATATGCATATGAAGTATGCAAATGGATCTACAAAGAAATAGCCATAATCATCAACCCATATAGGAAGCCAGTTTGAAATCCAAAAGGGATTCCGAGGCTTGGGAGGGGGGTGTTGTGGTAGGATCCACCTAATTTGCATAGTGGAGTACCGACCATATAATGTATGGTTGGTACCGGGAAGAGAGGGAGGAATCAAGAGATTCAACCAGAGACTCTGCCCGACTGCGACACACATTCTCCAGGAACAGTCTTACCAGGAATATACAAAAGACTATATGTAAATATTGTGTACACTTTCTTGTTTCAATACATTTTGTTCTAAGTACATTTTGTGTTGCATTATTATTCCATGCATTAGTCAAGTTTCAACAATTCTGTAAAGTTACAATTTTTGTAATCATTAAGAGATCATTATTCAAATACAGTAACAACTGAATTATGAATTTGAGTACAAACAATAATTAAATAAAAAATTATAATTAAATGTGAATAAATAAAACAATTAAACATATATAAGGAACAAATAAATATAAACAAGCAAATAAATTAGATACAAACAATAAATAAATTTAAAAATCAAATAATATTTTCAGAAATATAGGTTACTGATACAAAATTTAGCTGAATGTTTGAAGTTTTCTTTTTTGCTTAACTTGTTATTTGTAATATTATTATTTTCCCTTGAACAAAAATTATTTAAAAGAGCATTTGTAGAGCTCCAGACAAACATTCTTTTATTTTTTCTATATTGTGACCCTCATCACAAGTGTCAACATCAAAAAGAAGCTCATAATCTGCCAAAACATTCAAAGCATGCATAATTTTCTTTGATTTACTGAATGAAGAAAAGAATAATTTTTTTATCAGCTTATCAATGACTACATAATTATAGAGAACAAAATTTATAGTTTTATCATTAGAATATAAGAGAGAACCTGTATTAATCCCCTGAAAATAGCTGCTTATTTCACATATTTCTTCCACATTATCTCTTACACTTCCAGATATTAAATCTTTGCAACTATTGCATTTAATTTTCTTAAAAACTACATTACAGAAATAACCTGCTAAGTATAGTATTACAGGTAGAACTTCTCTACAATTATTAACATCATCCTCTTTAACATCAATTCTATATTTATACATATCTAATTTTCCCTCGTCTGTCACTACATCCCAGTTTGGTTCTTGTAAACTCTTTAAATCAATTTTAATGCATTGCTGATTAAAAAATTTTTTTCACACTCAAACACTTGCCGTATCGAGATATTATACTGATCCCCACTAAGCTGCCGGTATTGACCAAACCTTGCCTCAAGGTGATCAGTTTGAAATTTGCCTGGTAATATGTATAGCATTTTCAGTTCTTCTATGCAATACTTGGTCAGTTCTAGAAATGCATAGGCTGTATGATACAAAGCAGTGAAGGTTTCCTTTGTTAATTTTCCATTTCTTCTAGAAATGCTATTCCAAGATTCTAACCAGTCACAGAATATAGAGAGAAATCTAAAATTTTCTTCATTCATTCTAAGTGGATTGCAGTATTTATTTCAAAGCCGACAACCTTTATATGGCGTTTTAACATTCATTATTGTCCACCAAATATAAAATATGTTTATATATCCTGCAAATATTTCTGTTTTCCTAAGGTCAATAATCCTTGAATAGTGTATTCATTAAAAATTTGCAGAACTAAATTAACATTTTGCCTTTCAAGATTAGTAGGTGAAAGTGCCTTTGAGGTGAATTTATCACAATATTTCAAAATTGACTGAGATTCTAAGGCATGAAGTTTCTGTAAGGTAGAAAATGGGGCACTTTGGATACTATCAAATTAATAATTTCTATTATGACAAAATTTGGGGAACAGCATGCATTTATTTGCATCTATTTTTAGTTGGCATAACATGCACAACATCTTTATATTGTGAGAATACACTGCTAATCATGAAAGCAAAAGCACTTGTTGCAGCTTCACTGCTGTTGTCAGATAAGCCAAAAATATTACCACCCTTATAATCTAAATAAGGTTTTAGATGAATTTCATCAACAAGTAAAGGTACTGTGATGTCCTTCTGCACTAGTAGCTTAAATTTATTTTTAATATACATAAGAAAATTGTTATCATGTTGCTCAATCAAAGGATTCATATATGTTGATAAGGTTAGTCTTTTAATGGTTGAATAGCTAGGTAAAATTATATTTTTGCTGTCTCTTAACAATCTGTACCCTTTAGGAAAGGGTATAACAATGAAGAAAATATAATAATTTCTGTTGAATAATCAAGCTTATTTTGTGTCATTAAATTTAGCTGCTCATATATAAATTTGATTGCATTAAAATGTTTGTTTTTCTTCTTGAATCAATAGTAGAAATGACATTACCAATTTTAATATAAAAATTATATTTTGAGGTTCAGTCTTCTGTGTCCATTTTCTTCATGTTTTCTATCAGAATTTCAAGAGTATTTCGATCAGTTACATGTTTAGGAATCTGATAGTCCCCCATTGAATGCATTTCCACATCTCTACAAAACACATGTACTGCAAAATCAGATTTGAGACAGATTGATTTTTGGATATGCGGATTTGATGATGCTGAATATAATAAGTGTCTCTTGCTGCCTAACAAAACTCCAGTAATTTCTATCAAGGAAATTTAATTTCCCTTCTAGATCATTAATACTATGGAATTTCTTCTGCATTTTATATCAGTCATCATTAATACTTTGATTTAAAGCACTTTTAAGAGCAGAATTCTCTAGTCGGATTCTCCTGGAATCTGGTGACTCTAGAAGTATTCAATGAAGATAAATATGAGGGACAGTTTGGGAAAATTCTAGGAATAGCACCATCACGAAGATATATTTTTTTTTAGTTTAACTGCAATTATGACACCTGTTTTTTTTTCGTCAAAAGCTGACGATTCTCTCCTCATGTCCTCCGGTCGAAAATGTAGTTCACATACCTAAAAAGATTTTAAAAACCAAACCTATTTTAAATTCTTGTGAAAATCTAAGAAAATCATTCAGCAAAAATCTACAATAATATGAAACATTAACAATTTTAGGAAAAGTGGAGAGAATTCAACAAAAGATTAGTGACGAAGCTATGTACAAATAAGAGAATTTTTAATGTTTATTCATTTTTAATCTAAAATGATAAATAAAAACCATTCTTATGAATAAAACAATTCTAAAAATTTGTTAAATTATTAGAATTATTTTTTTATGCCTATAAAAAGATTCCTTTTTGAATTTATATCGAAAATTTCTTTAAAGTTTATTTTTATAAAAATTAGATTTCAGCTTTTAAAAACTTTCGCAACTTTCTTTTTATTGTGTTTTGTGAATTATAAAGATATGAAATTATTTTAATCCCCAAAGTTTAAATTGAGTTTAATAACTTTTGAAAACAAAACTTTGTTTTAAAATGTGTTGTGAATTACAGACATGAAATTAATTTAATTAAAGTTTTATTTAGTCACGAATAAAACAATTCTAAAAAAATCGTTAAAATTATTAGAATTATTTTTATGTATATAAGGAATTCATAAATGAATTTATGTCGAAAATTTCTTTAAAGTTTATTTTTTTAAAAAATGAGGTTTTAGCTTTTAAAAACAACACGTACGAGAATGAATGTCTAAAAACTTTCTTGCTAGATTTTTTGTCTTAACTTTATGTTATGAATTACAAAGACATGGTATTAATTTTATCATTATTGTTTCAATAAAATTTACTTATTTTTTAATACAAAAAGTACTCACTCTGCTGAATTTAGTAGGTGAAAAATGATCTCTTCTGATTGTACGAATCCAAAAATCAGAATTCTTTATGTTTAGGGAAAAAATACATGAACTTTAGAGCCGTTTTTATAATTCCCTTTGCAATTTGGTACAACGCATCTATAAGGCATTGTTTTTGTTTTAAATTAATTCAATATTTAAAAGAAGATATTAATAAATAATTTAAAAATGCCGCCGTAAAATATCTGATACACACGCTTCTTGAAAGTCTGACTCAATATGATGACATCACATTTTTCCCTACCCAATGAAACAGGCCTTCTCTATCGGTGGCCGCGGTTAAGGCCAGAGCGGGGTTTTTTAAGGGGAATTTAAAAGGGGAATTTTTTTCAGTGGAGTCAATTTGGAAGGGGACAGGGTTATTGTTTGCAACACTAGGGATGGAGACATAGGTGGGGGCTTTTTAGAGGATGGAGACGATGGAGCTGATGGGGATTGTCTTATAATTTTTCCAGGATGTTGTTTTAGGGATTCTTTTAATTTTTGTAATTTTTCCTTTTTCTCTTTTACTTCAGGCGCTGTTGACGTAGTTTGTTCGAGTAGTTGTTCGAAGAGCCGCCCTTAGTACTGATAGAGGGAGTGGGACTGTGCGTATTTAGCCGTGGGAACTTCAGTGGAACAAGGTATCGCTGCTTGGAGCTTCTCTTTGACCTTACCAACGACCTGCCATTCCCACTCTTCCTTCTCCGCAACCGCTCTAGCGGTGGGAAAGGTTTTTCGGGGAATGGCGGCTGAGAGACAGACCCAACCGGGGGTCTAACCGGTCTATCATGATTTCGAAACCCCTTCCCACGGTCAACTCGTCAGAGGAAGCACTGAGTATCTGCCCAGATTGGGACTGATAAGCGGCCAAGTGTTCCCCGACGATCTGAGGGTGAACCTCAAATACTGATACTTGGTACGCAGAATAAGGTCTTTAGTTATGAGATCGTAACTCGAAGCGGCTTCACAGTCGGTAGGTGTAGGTAGCAGTACGTTCCACATGAAAAATTCCTTTCCTTTGATCACCCTCTGGGGTTTGATCCCCTGAGAAATTAGTGATTTAATGACGGTGTCTTTTGTGGAAAGACAAATTTTGTGCAAATTGGTAGAGGTGGGGTGAGGGCTCCTTTTTTATATACAGAAACAAATGACAGAAAACTTTTCAATCAATTTACACAGATTTGAACAAGTGATCACAAACAAGACAAAATAAAAAGAAAATAATACAGATAACAATTACAAAAACAACTGTTATACAAGCAAAGACTCGAAAAAATACTCAAACTAAGGCAAGCAAGAATCAAGCACGTTAAACAATAATTAATATAGGAATAAAAAGAACATTATACAAACAGGAATACGAAATAAACAATACGTGTAAACTAAAAAAAAAAATTCCAATATGGCTGCCGTTAAAAAGTCAGCCGATTAATGAAATACGAAAATTAAAGAAAAAGAACGAACAGATTAAAAATAAATATACGGAAAGTTTAACCAATAAAATATAGATGACTTAACAGAGATTTACAACGAAGAAAGAGTTAAACACGAAGAAATAATAAAGAAAGAAGGCTAAACGTAGAGTAAATAAATAAACAAGTTTTGCGAGGTAGACAAATTAAATACGGAAGGGAAACACGAAAAATCAAAACAAATATGAATATGAAAAGATTAACAAGTAAAATACAAAAGCCTTAACAGATATTTTAAAAGAAAAAAAAAAAAAACAAAAACAAAGAAAGAACGAAGAAAGAGAAAACAAAAGAACGAAGTAACTCGTAATTACTAAAAAAAAAAAAAAAAAAAAAAATTTTGTCGGACGAACAAATTAGCAGTAACACGTAGAGAAAAAAAGAAAACGATAAACTCTGGCAGGGGGTTACAGTAAATTAATAACGGGAAAAATAGATTCAAAAGAACTTAAAAATAAAAGAATATCAAAAAACTAATAATAATAGAATAAGGGCAGAATAAAGTGAAAAATAAAAATGGGGTAATAATTTGAAAAAAGAAAAAAATCAAAAAACCTTTTCAAGCAAAACTCAACAAAAGAAAAACGTTAAAAATGGTAAAATAAATCAGAACTTAACTAAACCTAGTTTGTGGAACAAAAAAAAACAACAAAAAAACAAAACAAAAAGACAAAAAAAAAAAACAAAACAAAAAAACCGAATATCCAAACGTGGAAGAAAAAACGATCGTTTTAGGTCTGGTAAGGACTTCAACGCTGACTCAATGCGTCCCGACTTTCTCCTTATGAAGTCTCGCAGGTTAGTATTTTGAAGGAAGAAGTGCTCATTCTAATATAGATATGCCACCATAAGAGTTATGGTATTTCTAGACGAAATTTTGAATTGATTCAATCATTCTTATCAAATCACAAATGAAAATTGTATTGAATGTTCAGTCTAGATTCTTTTACGTTTTTACCTTTCATCAACATGGCTAAGACTAACCTCCAGAAGAAAGGCTCATTGCACCTTCTAGAACTAACGCTTTCCGCTGACACAAAAGTGGAAAGAGTATATTTAATCAATTGCTAAGTTTGCAGCTAGGAAAGTTGGTTCACTGTGTCTTGCTAGACAGTTTTTCTCGCTAGAATCTATTTTACATATTTATAAGTCTACCATTCATCCATGCTTTGAATATTGCTGCAACATCTGATCTGGTGCACTTGCTATATATTTAGAGATTCTTAATAAAATTCAAAGAAGTAATTGTTCTGATGAACTTTCCTCTATGGTACCTAGACTTTATGAATTTAAGCGCAGTACTAGATTGGCGGTAAGGTCTCATCATTTTACAGTTGTATTGGCTACATGTAGCTATAAGGTTTATGCTAAGATATTGCACGTCTCTTTTGCGGTTTCTTGCTTCGATCTTCAAAAATTTAAATGCAATGTCAATCGTTATATTCTATCTTCTTAATACCTGTTCTTTTATTGTCCTCTCTCCTCAATAGTATATTTCTCTCATATTCTCTAATACACAGTAACCGCTTGCGTCTTAGTGGCTTTATTGCTTTATTTTCTTGCTTGGGGGAAATGATTAAAAAAAATTCCAGCCTTAGAAAATCCATCAGTCTGAAAAACACCAATTTCGTTATATGAAATAAAGTATCTGTAAGTATAAAATACACCCCTTCTTAGAAAACATTTTATTCAATTAAAATGTACCTTAAAAAATTGAGAAAAGTAAAAAAAATAAAATAATAATATATATCATATCAATAATTAAGGAAGCTTTTATTTGCAGTTTCAAGAAAGATTTTCATCTTTTAGTTTAAATAATTATGTGAAATAAATATTTTACGAAATAATACACATCTTTTTAAAATTCTCGTGAACTTGTGACTAAAATGTTCCATTAGTTTTATTAGTAATAATTTTCAAGAATATTTTTTTACTCATGAAACTTGCGTGACATATTCAACATATAAGAAAATACTGATGTTTGAATGAATACTTGTAATACTTTTGATTCAGCTCCAACAGAGATAATTCTTTTGATTCAGCTCCAACAGTGATAATTTTTATAAAAGCTTCTGGGAGAACATTTCTATTTTGAAACGTGGCACGCCATTAGCTGCATGGCAACTTAATCAGTAAGAATCAGTAAAAAAAAGTGCATTTTTATTGAAAATGATACATCAGGAAAACAAATCCATTGGAAAATCTTCTTTTATTAATTTATATAAAATTTTAATTTCCATAGAGATCACAAAAAATTAATAATGTAATATATGAGTATTTTTCATCATATTGAAAAGCGTAAATTTTGGATAAAATTCTAACCTATGCCTTAAATTTAAGTTATGAAAAATGTATATATTCACTTTCTTTCGGTCAGTTAACATAAAATATAATTTTATAATGCTTTCTATCTTTACACTATTTACATTGTTCGAACTGTTATCATCTTCGTTTCCATATTCACGACGTTTCAGCGGTTGTGCGCTCTGGCCTTCTTTAGCTGATTGGAATTTCGAACTGAACCCTTTATTTCGTCCACCGGGGTTGATTGTTCTAGTTCCACGTGGTATGTCCCTTCCGGTATCAGTTATCTCCCTTTTATTCAACTGACCAAGTTTTTGTTCACGTCTACTGTAGCCAGGTGTTGAACACACAACTATTTGGGTCATATATACATACTGTTCATATATATGAAGCTCCAATACGAAAATTTCAGAGTGTTTAGATGTCAGTCTCGGCACCACGCAGAGGATTCGGAAAGAGTTGGCTGAGTCTAACGGTGATTACGAAGGTACGGTAGTTAGGAAAACTCACTTTGATTTTTCTGATAAGAAAAGAACTCCCGAATTTTTTGGTGAGGGCCTCAGCCTACATCAAGCGCTTTGAGGAGGTAGTATTGCCCTGGGCCAATAGGGTGTCTACTGGAAGACCCTATGTCTGACAACAGGACTCTGCGCCATGGCACACAAGCAGGAGAATACAGTCATGGCTGTCAGACAATTTTTGCGACCACATCACTCCTTACATCTGGCCAACTAACTCTCCAGACTGCGCCCTCCTAGATTACTATATGCGGGGCGCATTTGTGCTAGAGACCTACAAAATTCTTTGTAACACCAAATATGAACTGAAGGCAAGGATTGTGGCAGCATTCACAAACTTAAACAAGGAGACCGCCCAGAAGACTTGCAGGAGTATCCAAAGTCGGCAGGAGACCGTGGTTGAAACCAACGGCGATTTTATTGAATAAATTTACTCTTTAGTATATCAAAATATTTTGGTGTGATTTTGGTAAATATATCTATTAAAATGAGATGTAAGCATTATTTTCATTTTTGCGTAATTTAGACGACAATTTGTCCATCGCACCCTGTATTTGTATTGTAATCGTACAACACTCCCCAGATCGTCAAAGGCTTCCAACACCGCGGCTGATCGATGAAGATCGCTTCGATCGCAGACTTGCCCTTTCCCATGTGATTTAAGTTACATCGTAAGCAGGCCAAAACCGAATCGTCTCAGGTATCTTCGTCTTGGGCGGATCTAAGCAGGGCGAAGACATCCAGGGAAAAATAACACTCAAATAAAATGAACAAAAATTAAATGCTGTTTATGTCAGTCTTTCGTACAATAATTGCATATATCAGAGTTCACATTTAATAATTATCAGCACGACCGCGTCTAAATCGGAAGTGATACTATCGTTGTTGGCTTGGTAAAGTTTAGTTTGCTGCTTTGGTAAAGTTTGGCACAAGGTTGAAGTCGGAGGCTTTCGTCTGTAGATAATCACGTGGACCACTCTCCTGTCTCTGGTCTTGTCTCCGTCTCTTCTGCCTCTCTTCTCTCTTCTCGGACTCGTCTAATTCACTTTCCTCTCACTAAATATTCTCAGTGAGCGTGGGTGGTTTATCCATTCTCTCCTGGTATTTCAACTCAACTCGACCAGAGTAATCAAATCCAAATTCATTGTTTACGAAAAATGAAGTTTTCGCTTTACAGCTAGCATTTTCAGCTGTGTGTCAATCAACATTGCCCCCTAACTCTGGGTCAGTTTTCCATTGTTTAAATTGCTCGACATACAATTCAAGTCGTTTATGTGTGAATTAAATCCTCAATTCTTCCCACGAGTTTTTGGTATTAACCCTTCTCGTTTTCAATGTCTCTCAGTACATAGCACTTTCTTATATTTTAGCAAAACCGCGGCAACGACAAATAGTATCACATTTGTTTATTTTGCACTGTATTTGTCCATTTATTTATTTATTTGTTTGTTTATTTTTTTTTCTTTTGGGTAGTTGGTTATCTTTTAAAATATTGTTTTTTCTAAAGTATTATGTAAGTTGTATACAGTGCATATTTTTGCATTTTTCTTGATGTTATTAACCATATTCATTTTTAATTTTTGAATTTAAGTAACGTAGCCAAAATCTGTTTTCCTGTCTGTATTTTGAGATAAAATTTGATAATTTATTTACCTATTTTTGTTGGTTTGAGAAGGTGATTTTAGCTATTTTCTCATTGAAGCAGAGTTTGCAGTTTTGATGGAGGGTAATGTTTGTGTATAAGTTTAATAAATATTTTTCTACGTTTATTTGTACCTTTTTCTTGCACGTTGCGTTAAACCATATGATGTTTCTTTTCTGTTGTCTTTTTTTTTTGTACTGTGTGCTCTGTATATGCGATGTTGCCAAAAACTCATAATCTATTTTGGCTTCGTTGAAGATGGCTTAATTTGAAGAATTGTCAGAGAACCTACGGTTAATTAATTGTGGGATCTGTTTGATTATTAATGGAGGGTGGTTGTATGTATGTAAAATGATTTCTTGGTGGGTTTTCTATTTGGCTATAAACCTTGAAATGTTTGAGTGTGAAGTCGAGAGAATCTATTTTTTATCAAATCTTAATTTTGGAAATTCTTTTGGTTATTTTCTGCTTTTGTCTGTTACAGTTTCTTAGGATTAGGAGATCGTTGTTCCTAGAGAATCATATATAATTTTTTGCTTTGTTCATGTAGTAAATGTATGCTTATAAGTTTGAATGCTCCAGTTCCAACAAAACTTCTCTTTTAACGTTGAACGTTCATTCTTTCTTTAACAACGCGTTTTCGTAATCAAAATAATAATGATTTCTGGCAGTGATTAATTTTTAATTCGTTTGTGCTTATCTTTATGTGTTTCTGCGCTAAGGGTATATGTTCGATTATTGAAAGATAGAAATCTGTTTATATCTAGTTGTATAAATTCGCAATTATGTTTGATTTTTAGATTACGGAGCGCATCTATGTCTGTTTTTTTTTTTTGGCGTTTGTCCACTGGTTTACTCCTAACTTTGTCCTTAGTTCTGAGTTAATTTACCTATTTCACTTTTAGATGAGTTTATGAGTCTGTATGCTGTATTTGTTTTGAAGCTTTCTTTGTGGTCTTATAGTGTAACGAATCTTTGTGATTTACCCATGCAATTTATTCGGTCATCCTTGTTAGTATCGTCTTCTGTAGTTTTGAGTGTTCTTTCTGTATGTTTTAGTTATGTTGTCCTGGTGTAGTTTGTTGCGTTTTGCGGTAGGCATTTCTTTGTAATGTTGTTGTAGGCAGTTGCGTTTTTCAATATTTCCCAGCTTTTTGGTGTAATATTTCTGTCTTTTAGATGCGATATGCCAACATTACAAAAAATGCTTACTTTGCTTACACAAAAAGGTAGCAATAATTTCTCACACACAACAAAAGAAATTACTAAACATAAGATCAGAAATAATTTCTAAATGCAGACATGGAAACAAACACCTATTATCACAATTTATACCAAACAGATAAAAAAAAATACCAACCAAAACTGCTACATAAACCACCACTGACCCTATGAACACGAAAAGAGTAAACAAATGACACCATAGTTATTTTATTTTATTTATTCAAACTATCAACATAATAATTATAATTATTGTTATTACTATTCCACCACCATTACTACAATCACTTCTACCATTTTACCGTAACTATTTGCTGCCACAATTGTTGTCATCACCTGCTCTCGCCACCAATATTACCGCATAACAATTACCATTGCCGCATTAGTCCACAATTACTCTCGCACCACAATTACCATTACCGCGTAAAATAAGAAATGTGTTCTTGTATACTCTCAATTATCTGATTATAGGATTCTTATAGTAAATTATGCACCATATACAAAGTACGGAAGAATATATTGAAATGTTTTACTGCACACTGGAAAATGCCAAGGTTCAATTCAAACCACAGGAAATTACAATCATCATGGGAGACCTAAATGCCAAAGTAGGGAAGGAGCGAGACGTTGAAATAGTTGGGAAATTCAGACTAGGAACCAGTCATATACACGAGGAAAATGGGTCCAATGGTGCACAACAAACGATCCGTTAATAGATATAAACTCGTTTCAAAGTCATCCAAGACATTTATGGGCATGGGGAAGCCAAGGAAGAGAAACAGAGAACCAAATCGACTATATAACGATCAATAATAGATTCAGGAATGTTGTTTTATATTAAGTGCTAATTACGCGAATGACCACTTTCCAGTAATAGCACGTGATTGTACTATCCAATCAAATTCCAGAAACCACATATTTTATTTTGGATCCTATTGTTTACTGATTTATACAAAAGTTTCTGTTTTAGTGATTCGGGTCCTATTTACGTGTGGGTGTTGCTTACTTTTTTTGTATTTCACCTATAGGTTGTAAAATATAGGATTTTATATCCTATAGCATATACAATCAACTAAATGAAAATGGATATTCCAAATCGAACACATTAAGAAGCTTTTATCATATCAGCAAACTAGATAACCCCAAAGAAAATTTGACAAGGAAAAAAAAGGAATGGATGACAAATGAAATTGTTGACATAATGAAAATGATGTAGCAAATATGGTACAGAATATAGGCTATTACACAACAAAATTAGAAACAAATACAGGCAGACAAAAACACAATGCTGCAATGAAAAGTGTGCAGAAATAGAAAGAATGAGTATCAGAGATGAGGCAAATATGCATAAAAGAAATAACAGTAATTAACCTCCTTCAACACAGATGTTACTTTTGTTTTGAATAAAACGGGCGAAACTTTCAAACCAAAGAACACTGTCAAATAGTCCAGCTACTTTATCACGTGGATGCTATTTCTGTTTACAGACAAAATGGTGAAGCTGTCAGACTAAAGAACACTGTCCCAGCAGTCGTGTTTTGTGGGTACAGGGATGTTACTTTTGTTTAGACTAAAGAGGGCGATGTTTTCATTCCAAAGAACTCTTTTCCTGTAATTAGTTTTCTTCCACGCAGAGATGTTACTTTTGTCTTGTGTAAAACGGGCGAAACTTTCAAACCAAAGAATACTGTCAAATAGTCCAGCTACTTTATCACGTGGATGCTATTTCTTTTTAGAGACAAAATGCTGAAGCTTTCAGACGAAAGAATACTGTTCCAGCAGTCGTGTTTTTTGGGGGTACAGGGACGTTACTTTTTTCTTTTAGAGTAAAAAGGGTGATGTTTTCAGGCCAAATGAACACTTTTCCTGTCATTAACCTTCTTCAACACAGAGATGTTACTTCTGTTTAGAATTAAAAGGGTGAAACTTTCAAGGAATAAAGCACATTCCCAGTAGTTGAGCTTCTTGAGCACAGGTATGTTATTTTTGTTTAGCGTAAAAAGTACGAAGATTTCAGCCCAAAGAACACCGCCCCAGCACAAGAATGTTACTTCTGTTTAGAGTAAAACGAATGTTCCAGCAAAAAGGAAACTGTCCCAGTAGTCGATTTACTTGAGCACAGGTATGTTACTTTTGTTTATAGTAAAAAAAAACGAAGATTTCAGATTAAAGAACACTTTTCCAGTAGTCGATCTTGTTGAAAATAGGGATGTTAATTCTGTTTAGAGTAGAAAGGCCATGGCAAATGTTTGTATTGTAAAGAAAGAAACGTGATAATAAATTACCTTACGTTGATTTGGTTATATAAGAATGTACGAACACCGATAACATTTTTGCGCCATGGATTATCCAGTATCATTATGTGATACTGAATCCATGTAGTGGTTAGTGTTAATATTAAGCTGAAGTGGTTAAAATGGAAGTATAAACTGGAAGATAGATAGAGAGATAGATAGAGAGAGACAGTGAAAGACATGGTAATGGGAAGTGAAAACAAACCATAACGATTGTCTCGTCCCTACAAATTGGAATGATGCACCATGAATTTATTTTTTTTATCTATCGAGAATCAGACATGCGGATGAAACGAACTGATAAATAATTTTATCTCTTCTTTGAGAATTTAAGAAAATAAACATAGTTAACGTGGAGAGAGATAGGTCTGAGTTATATTCTCGCAGACGGAAACAAATTGGGAAATAATTTTATTTCTCACGCGGAAGGTTAAATGTGAACGAACTTTTCTTACGGATCGGATGTAAAGTGAAGCAACTTGGAGTTGATGGGAGGAGCGATCCCTTTGACTACTCCCAAGGAAGATGTATAATTCTCCATATTTGGAAAGTAGATTAAGGAAGCAGGAATAAGGGACAAAGAACCCGTGTTGGGATTAATGCAAAATTTGGGGAATCACTGAATCCCCAGAACCTGTCTGCCTCATGCCGGTCTTGGGCCGGAATGTATATAAGCAGATAGCTTTGAGAGCTCGGGGACTTGCGTGATGAATTCCCACATCAAGTGCCTCTGGAATCCACGTCATCTGTCATCAGATCTCCTGATTCTGAAGAACTTTGAAATTAGCTCATCCAAAATTTTCAGATGAGGCCTAGTGTCATTGATTCAGGAAGGGTTAATTTTTGTTGTACTATGTTGAACTATATAAACTAATTGGAGATTAAACCAGCGAATTTTTCGTTTTATTTTTCGTCGGGAAGGTATTTCTTCCCTTATTGTAAGAATATCGGACCAGTGCTTCGAATGCTACGACATTGCTCATAAATCAAGAACACAACGTGGGCAGATTTGGTGTGGCTCGAAGTGGTAGGTAGCCCTGTGGTTAAAACGTCGTCCTAAGACCCTGAGGACCAAACCGCTAAACCTGGTAACACCATCGGTCGTAGGCGGCGAGTAGTGGGGTTATAACTCCAGAGTCAAACTCTACTTTCTAAATTCTGTCCCTGTAACAATAATCTATTTATAAATAAATAAAAAGTGAAGTGTAAAGTGTATTTTTATTTTAAACATTTATGTGGTTATTACCAAAAATAGATAAACGAAAATTTAAAAAATATCGTTTTTCCTCGTTCTTGTTTAGTTTCTTCTTTTTCCGTGTTCATGTTTTGGTTTCTTAAAAGAAAAGGAGTTTGTTACGAATAAATGTCCACTATACCCTAACATTTAGATTTTTTAAGTAATTATATTTTTTACATTTTCTGTAAACTAGTATTTAGTATGTAAGTGGCTTTTTTAAGTATAGGTAGAGACGGACATTGATTTATTCATCGAAGTCGAGAGTGTTGAAATATAAATCCTTATATGCAAGTCTCGCAGAGTAGTCGTGCATCTTCGACAAAAATATTTACATACGCAAAGGTAAAGGTACACAGATACTTGCACACGTATAAATATTTGCACAAATGCCCGTGTATATATTCATTCACTCCCACACACATATGCTCACCTATTTTTAAATCTATGTCTCTCACTCTCTTTACCCCCTCTCTTGCACACTATAACACTCATAGCATTTATTCTCGTGCCCAAAGTGAGACAATTCTTGTTTATCAGCACACGTCTACAATTCTAATGTTTTATTTTACCTCATTGGTCAACCGAAATTTGCACACAAAGATTAGAATAAATTTTATTTTGAAAAACTTCAAAGAAGTTAAAAAACGAGTTTGATCAAATAAAATTTATTTTCAAAGTGTAATTTCGTTTTCAATTTGTATAACCCTATTGGTACGTCTACAATTACTACCGATACTTCCTTACGATAAATTAGGTAGAACTTCAACAGTAAACACTACTACTCTCATGACAACCTCTGCTACGGTTACTACAATAACTACTACTACAACGTCAACGCAACTATTGTTCCGGTTTCTTGTTCTTCTGTCCGTTTCTTTTCTTTCCTTAGTTTATTTTATTTAAGCTGATAAGCGTGGTTTCATGGTACATCGATATTCATCCCAGTTTTCGTGTTGACGTTTAAGGTTGAATGGATAATACCAATTTTTTTAGACAGATATCACCGCAACCCATAAACGGGACACAGCATAATATTTGGAAAAACATGACATTTTGGATTGGATCAAATCAACAGCTTTTGTTTAACCTTTTTTTTAATGTTTTACTTTTTATTTAAACAAATTCCTTTCACTCAGTTTTTGCCTTCTCATACTTTTTATCCTGCTTTAAAATTGGATATGTTTTTATTGCTTGTATAAATGAACAAATTTGTAAATTGCAAAAACAAATTTAATATAAAAATAGAATTTTTAGTAATGGATAGTAAATTTGTCTCATAAACCATAACTTTGTTTTCCTTTTCATTATTCGTTTTCTCATTGACGCATTTCTGTCTATTTTATGTTGAAGAGCCAAAGCATAATACCATCTTACGGACAATAATTACGAATAAATAATGGAAGAGAATTCGTGCTCATGATATGTAAGTATTTGAGTTTGATGGAAAGAAAAGTTTAAGAATGTAAAGATATAAGTTGCACTTAAAAACATAACCTACTTTATGAATGATGACGTGGACATGCGCCTGCATCAAGACTGACTTCATGTTGCTTTTCTCTGCACTGCTATTGTTTATAAGAATCGATTTGTTTATTAAATTTTGACTCTTTTCGACGCGTGAAAATCATGCTGATTTAGATGATTATTATTAGTCTAATCATCCAATTTGTAAATGCATTCTGTGTACAATAGATAAACGAAAAGAATAAAAATCAGTACAGAAAATATTCTAAAAGTTGTTTTTTAGTTTTGTTGTATATAATCAGAAAGCAATAATCTCAACTCCTTATTAATGTCGATTTTAAGAAACAGTAGTAAAATTGCTGATATAATATCCTGCGCTTGATTTTTCGTTGTGACAACTATTAATTTCTCAAATGTTACATGTTTTCTTTCAGTATAAATCATACATACGCAAGCGAGCACACGCCCATATGTAAGCGGGCATTACTTTATATCCGACAGACTAGAATTCTGTTATAATAGTAATCCTATTTGTATTGTTTGGATGTATAAATGTTTTATATTCATTTGATCAGAAGTGAGATAAAATTCAATACAAAACAATAGTTTTACATGTATGCATGGTTTTACCCAATTAGCTGTGCAGTCATACCGTAGATTACCCATTTTCTAAACTTGTGAATAATTCAGATAGAAAGATATTTGTTTCTAATACGATTACTAATCAGGTAAAAATACTACTATTAATAAGAAGATAAAAAGTTACCATTGTTAATTAATTGAAGGGAGAGTGTTTATAATTTATTTAAATAACAAAATAGATATATTACAGTAGGGAAATAGTAAGTAAGTAGTAGGGGTGTTTCCAACATGCTCTATACAGTGGAGATTGAAAGATGATGGATTTAAAGATGCAATAATCATAAATCCGAGTTCGATATGAGACAACGGAAGAATTATTCTATCCAAATACATATTGATTTATTAGAATTTTTATGTACAATCATCTCTAAAGTTTACAGTGAATGATCAGAAAAAGAAAAAAAAATCTAGTGATCGGTAATTCAGGCAGGGTGACGGTATAATGATGGTCAACATTTAATTTAAATTCCGCATCCTACCTAGTGCACCAATTCTCTGATGGCTACTTTCAGCAAGACAACGCACTGTGTCACAAATAAAAGTATAATGGCAGATTGGGCCAGACATAGAGTTTTCTCAGTTAAAAAAAAACCTTCACAATCTCCGGATCTTAATCTCATAGAGGACATATTTGGATCATTTAAGTGGAACCAACATATATACGTATATAATACGGGAGATAACGATTAACCCTAAACTTCAAGAGCTTACGATTGTAGTAATCGTGAAAACATCTACTTGAAAGTCTATACCACAGAATAGCTGTTATTTGAGAGAAGCTATCCGAGTTAGAACTTACTTTTTAAAAAAGAAGAAGAGAAAGGGAATGAGGATGATTTGTTTCAGTGTACGGGTCTGAACTGGTGGAACGAAGAAATGTAGAAAATGCCATAGAACGAGTGATAGAGGATTGAAATGTTTGCAACATTTCGTCTGCGGGAAAGGATCATAGTGTGAAAAATAATTCATCACCCACAAGCTGCATAGACAACTTTGAACTCAATCAAGGTAGACAAGTGAGGACTGGGCAGTTTCAGCCTAGATATGGCAGCAATACACCATTTTGGGTCTGATCTGTCTCCCGTAATAAAGCGGAACCAGATACTTATTGGAGCAGTGCAATGAACTGACCATATGTTCAGCATATGAGTTCCACTAGAAGCATGCAGTGAGCTTTATTTCAATAGGCGTTCAAGGCAAAGATCCTCCTTGAGAGAACAATCATCAAAATATCATGATATCTGAAAGTTCAGGGTCTGTTCGAGTATGATAGGACGTTACGAGATTGTTTATATGTTTCTGCTCGTCCTTCCCCCAGTTGAACCGGCTGAGGAGAGATGACGTTCCTTGATTTTTTTGAGGTGCACCTATATATTATTGTATCATCTGCATTGCTATTCACGAAAGATCTAAATATTTTCTTGAACAGATCGTTAATATAAAGCAGAAAGATGGTATGACTGAAAAGGGAAGGCAGATATTGATCTCACATGCTTCAAATTTTGAATATATCTAAGGCAAGGGTCACCGGGATGGTTTTATTGTTTAATGCCTTACTTATTCTGTGAATAATGACAATTAGTACATCATCTATGACCTAACAGAACGAAATCCATACTAGTTATCGCTCAAGATTATATATATATATATATATATATATATATATATATATAAATAAAGATTTTATTGGTGGTACAAAACATAATGACCGTAGTAAAGAGACAAACATTGTATTTATTACTACTCATGATAATAATTAAAAGGAAAAAAAATTAAAAAATGCACTAGCTAAACGGTTTTGAATCTCGCTCAACAGAGCTGAACCGAGGTGGTAAAATGAGAGGTAATAAATACAAATTTTGTCTATGTGTGCGTGTGTGTGTGTTTGTGTGAAGATAGAAAGAAAAAGAAAGAAGAAAGAGAGAGAGAGAGAGAGAGTGAGAGAGAGAGAGAGACCGACATATTGTTTAGAAGAATATTTGGTACCTGAAGATCGAGTTATACTTAAACAGACAGTTGTACCAGGAAACTTGTTAAAACCGAAATTTCAAACGATTTTACAAGTGATTTTAAGTTTCAGTCGATATCTGAATCAATTGAGGCTCTGTTTCTGATACTGTTATATATATATATATGTGTGTGTGTGTTTAGGTATATATATATATATATATATATATATATATATATATACCTAAACACACATATATATATATATAAGTTTAGGTATATATATGTATGTGTTTAGGTATATACATATGTTTAGGTATATATATATATATATATATATATATATGTGTGTGTGTGTGTGTGTGTTTTAGGCATATATATGTTTAGGTATGTATACATATGTATATGTATATAGGTGTATATATGTGTATGTGTATATGTATGAATGTGTATATGTATAGTTATATGGATAGATAGATGCGTTGTATATTTATTTAGATGAGTGTGTGTATGTAAATGTATGGAAGTGTGTAAGGTTTTATGTACATATGTTTATGTGTATATCTGTATGTATATGTGTGTAGATGTATATATACGCAGGAGTGGATGTGTATGAATATATATATATATATATATATATATATATATATATATATATATATATATGTATGTATTTATATGTGTACACGCATATATGTATGTATGTACGTGTAAATATAAATATGTTGTTGGGTATATGTGTATATACGTTATGGGGCATAGAAATAGGGCCTTGCTAGATTAAATATTCGTTATATTTTATTTGTTTATATTAAATCTTTAACCTGTAGTTGGTATTACTTTGTCAAATTTTCTTGATTGTACAGTATTGATCTTTTTATAAATGCCCTCGGTTTTAGAAAAAAAAAAGGTTCCCCCCCTTTTTTTTTTTCTCTCTCTCTCATCTTATGATTTTTAAGTTTAGATTATATCGTCTTTTATTGTGCGTAGTGTCACCACAAATGTATAAACCCATTTCCTGTGTCGGTTTTTAATTTAATTTAGGTCAGCGATTCAGTCATGAATAATGCATCAAAAATAATTCATATTTATCTGTATCTCACTCATTTAAATTGTCTTTTAACCCCTCTTTTTAAAACTTCTCTCTGTTAAATTTTAATCACCACCTTCACTTTTAGGTCTTCCTGTTCTTCTCTCGTCTGCTACCCCACTTACATTTACCTCTCACATTCGTACCCCACTCTCATTCATACATACACTCTCACTAAATTTTATTTTTTATTCCCGGACTTATTTTTTCTGATTTCTTTTTCAATTTCTAGGTCTGATGAATTGGTTCGTAATTCCAATTCCAATGGAATAAATTATAACCATGGAATATTAGTTTATTTTATTATATTCTTACTCTGTCCTGGACATTGAGTTCTACCTGGATTCTATCCTCTTGGAAACTTTCATATATATATATGTATGTGTATGTATGAATGTATATATATATATATATATGTGTGTGTGTGTGTGTGTATGTGTGTGTGTGTGTGTGTAATGGAAATTCACGTCGGTTTCGACGTATGAGGTACTGACAACTTCATTATTTCAGTTATGAAATTTTGTGTGATAATCTTAAGTGGCACTTAAAACCCGCTAGTGATATACAAAGGAGGCCACATATAGAGCAAGAGTGAGGATTGTGAGATGAGATCACTGTTAGATTGGCTGACATTTTAGATCGTGCTCTCGCTTCTTGAAGATGATTCAGACAATCATATTGAAAACTGCTGAGTCCAGTAGACACGTTGATCTCCATTCTACCGCTACGAGGCTAAGCGCTCAAGGGTGTTATGTGGTATATTGACAGCTGGCAAAAAAACATTCAGCTTGTCTTTGCATACATTATTTACATTATTCGAACTGTTGTCCTCATCTTTGTCGCCATATTTATTACAACGTTTCGGCCGTTGTAGGCACCGGCCTTCTTCAGGTGGTTGGAATGTCGAACTGAACCCTTTATTTCGCTCACTGGGGTAGACTGTTCTAGTTCCACGTGCCATGTTTAATAGACAACAAGTTGTATAATAATTCTGTTTAGAATCAGTCTAGCTAGGATTTTGCCTGTGGTTGAAAGTAGTGATATCCCCCGATGATTATCACAGACACACCTGGAACCCTTGTTTTTTTCAAGATGTGGCCCATATTTTGTATCTCCACAAAAGGAGATGTAAAAAAATTCTACCAACTTTTTAAAACACCATGCTTATACACTTCTGGTGGAATAGGATCCTTAGGGAGTAGGTGATTTTCCAGATGGGATTTGCTTGATGGAGTCTACCTTTGATAATAGGTAGGTTCAAAAGACAAATCCAGAATTTCTTTTTTTGCTCAATTGATGTGATGGCTTCCTCATCAGTAACCGAAGTGGTGTTTAACAAGTTTCAAATGCTCTTTCCTGCGATCTAAAATGTCTGACATCCGTCAAATCCATTTTCACCATCTGCTGTGGAGATTGGAGCAACACCGCTTTTCTGAAGACCGAAAATGCTCTTGAGGCCAGCATAGAAAGCTTTTAGATCCTTTCTGTCTGAAGTTGGAGTTCAGTGGCCTTTTCAGACCATAAATTCTCTTTCATGGCTCTGTGAGCTCGTTGAACCTGAAATTTTTTTTCTTGTAAGCGATCTTCTTATCGGACGATTTCTTGTCCTCAATCCATGCTTTATGAGAAGAACTATGCAATTGATCTATAAGCTGCTGAACTTCTGTATTTTTGTCATCAAACCAGTTTTGATGTTTACGATGTGGTAGGCCGAGAACCTCCAAGGATGTAGAATATGTTGCATCACGCAGAGCCTTCCAAGATGATTCGATATCATTGGTAATGTTTAAAGAATCAATTGCAGTATCAAGTTTGTCAGAGAGATCAATTTTCGTTTCAGTCGATTTAAGATATAGTACGTTAATGCGCTTAGCACTGTAGATTTTATAAAATCGCTTTTGAGATGCAAATTATTTTATATAATATTTAGAGCGTCAATCTGACAGATAAAATTAAATTGTATGGAGCCTAAAGCGTTATTTTAAAATCTTTATGTCTCGTCTTTTTGGTGATGACGTAGTCGATCAGATCTTTCGAACAAGGATGCATCCACGTGGTCTTACGAAAAAGGTTGCTGGTAGAAAAGAATTAAAGATAAAAGGTCAAATTCCTTGAAATAGCGAAAAGGTAATCCATTAGAATTCAAAATGACCAATACCATGGTTTATAAAAACGCCCTTAAAAACCGTTTTAATCCTAAAACATGAGCATTGAAATTTGTAATTATTAATTTATCCTTATATTGGACTTTGCTCCATGACATCCTGAAGGAGATTGTAAAAAAATCTTTTTCTGTATCTGAACAACCTAAGGTTGGCGCGTAGCATAACCATCGTCACACGGGTGTTGCAAGAGTTTGAGGGTTAATATATTATTATATCAAATATACCTTTATATAAGGAAAGGCAGGAACTAATATTTTAAATAAAATATTTGTATAAAAGCCAACACCAGACTTGCGTGGCTTAAAGCCTTGCCATTTGCATTAAAATACAATACAAAGGAAATATAAGCTGAGAAATGCCAGCCAGACGTGTTTCACTAATGGCCGTTATGTCGATGTTATAATTCTTCAACTCAAAATACAAGAAAATAAGTTTTTTCTGGTGCAGAATCATTGTCCTGGAGAGTTTTGATCATTCCAGGATCACAAATGAAAATTCTTCTTATATTTCTTTTTATCTTTCTTAAATAAATCGACTGAAGCTTAATTGGATAACCAAAAAGCTAGCAGCAAAAAATAATATCTGGATAAAGAAAAATATTTGTATATTTAAATATAAAAAAGCCCCAAAATAATATTTAATATTTAAATTTAAATATTATATATTAAAGTCACCGATGGAGGAAAACGGCATCAATTTATGCTCATGGGTTTATAAGGTAAAATAGACGACCATCACCCATCGGTTTGCCACTGTAAAGAGCTCCAGCTAGAACCTTCCATAATATCCTTTATATATATATATATATATATCTATATATATAACTTGCAAGGAACTGTGGATAAAAATTTATCAAGGTAAACCGCCATTAAATGATATATATTTTTAGATTTGATTAAAGTGGTGAAGGCTTGTGTAGAAAATCCATTATGTTTATATATATATTGATTTTATTAAAACGTTTAAAAATAAAACAGACGAAGCAAACAATATACCTCAGGCTTTTCGTTTTAATAGTTTTCCATCTCCTATTTGTTCGTGTTCTATATATATATATGGTCAGCCCTGGTAGATATTACTTTTAAAATTTTTATATTATGGAAAACTAACAGGTGCTATCACAAAGGGTCAGGGCGGACCTTGGAAAACAGTAATTAAAATCCTCAATCTCCCGATTAGAAGACTTTGAATGTATTTATCATTATATATATATATATATATATATATATATATATATATATATATATATATATGTGTGTGTGTGTGTGTGTGTGTGTGTGTGAAAAATATATAGAAAATAGGAAATAACTCGTTAGGTAAATAATCCAAAGTTCTTTAGTATTTTTTATTATTATTTTTAAAAACAGTGCTCGATATAAAAGTATAATATAAATATAATTATTTATTTAAAAATATGATTCCATCGCTACATAAGAGTTCTCATGTTTCAAAACAAGAGCCGAAAACTTCAATATTATTATTTGAATTAAATTGAATTAAAGTATCAATTCTGTTCCATCTTCAAGTGAAATTTTTTTGAATAACTAATTCTTGAAATTTACGCGTTTTTATAAGCATATTCATTATTAAAATTAAAATTACTATGGTAACGGCTAGAACAATTATTTAAAAAAAAGGGGCGTAAGGGTTGATAATTTGTATCAATATCTCAGTTACATTCAAAGAGGTCAAGTCATGGTAAGGTTGGGTGTCTAAATTCAAAGCGGAAGATGACATCGTTTAGTCTGGTTAAATGTCTATGGAGATTTATTTTATTTTATTTTTTTCCCCCCTGAAAGGGTTTTGTGTATATAAAAAACTGTCATAATTCGCAAACATTTGTTTTTTTGACGACTTCATAAAGGGATTTTTTAAAAATTTTTTATTGGGTAGGGCTTTTAAACTTTTTATTTAGCCTATGGAGTTTAAAATTTGTATTTATTATTGTATTGTTTGTTTGTTTTTTATGCTAATTATTCAATCCGAAAATTTGATGATGTCGGCAAAAAACCGTTAACTCATGTCTATTGTTTAATAAATTTGCATTATTTAGAAACTTGATAATGTGTAGTTTATCATGTAGGCATAAAGGGCATGGATTTTACAAGTTCTAGTTTTGTTTATAATTTTCCATTTTACTTCTGGTGTTTTATTTATTTCTTTCAAATGCCAAAAATATTAAGATAGAGAAGTCTGATTTCTTTTATTAATATTGTTGAAGGAGCATTTATGCTGTCTCCACCTGGTTTTAAATTAATTCTTCGTAGACCCAATGTATATCATATTAGTATTAGGACTCTCAATGGATGAGATAGTACATTGGTATACCACAGATTTTACGCGGCATATATTTTCCAATGGACAATCTTCTGGGTTTCTACAATCATATATTTTTTCACTATTTTTGTCTAATTTAAGTGTAGGGTTTTTATTAATACTATTCTGGCATGGGGGTTTATTCAGGATTTTATTATTGTGTTTTTTTTTTATTATACTTTCTAAATTATCAATGCAACTGTAACTTAATTTTAGGGTGTTTTTATTAAATATTTTACTAAGTCTACTATTTGTAGGAAAGTGTTTTTCAATTAAAGCTAGGAATGTATGTCTTAACAATACTAACCATTTGGTTGAACGAAGGGGTATACCAAATGATTTTTCTTTTCCTGTTTTTCTTCTGGTTAGTACAATTGTTTCTATAATTGATGTTAGCCCTAAAAAATAGTGGATACAAAAATGCTAAAATCCACGCTGTTCATTTTAAAGTAGTCGTGAGGACAAGTCATCAGATCGTCTGCGAAATTTAAGATTTTTCTTTGTGTGATTTAACTGGAATTTCGCCTTGTAACAAAGTTATTTTCCTTTATACCTGAATGTTTCCTTTTGTCTCGCAAGATTAGAATGGATAAGCACGAGATTGACGAACTTGTTATTACTTAATTCGACGAAGTTTCTTCGGCCCACAAAGTTTTTTTTCGTAAAAGTTATTTCTTAAGTTTTATTATTCTTTCTTTCATTTCTTTTGTTTGATTTTTTTTTTTTTTTCTGGGCTGCGGCCAACATTTTTATTTTTTTAGTCCGGTTTTGACAAAGTCTTACCGGACTACTGCTTTTTATTTCTTTTTATTTCTTTTCAGTTCTCGTTTTAAAAAATAAGTACCGTTTAAGAAAAGAGAAAAAGAAAAAAGTTTTGTTTTTATTTTTCCTCCCTTTTTAGTTTATACCCTCCCTCGTTTTATTTAATTAGCGACTTCGGTCGCAATCTTTTATTTTTTGGTTTAACTAGTTTCAAACTTTTGTATTTCTTTTTCATTTAATTTATTTCTTTAGCGACTTCGGCTGTAAACCCTTATTTTTTAATTTGGTTTGACTAGTTTCAAACCAGACTTTTTTTTTATTTCTTTTCTTTTTCTTTCTGTATATTACATTTGAATTTATTTGTTGACCAAAAAGAAGAGTAGTTTCTTTTATTGTTTTTTTCTTTTATTCTCGGCAGCCTTTGGGCGCCATTTTGATTTTTAAAAAAGTCTTACCTGACCATTTATTTTATATTCTTTCTTTTCAGTTGATCTAGTTTGTTTTTTATTTATTTCTAATTTGGGTTAACTTTTAGTTTTCCCAGTTTATTTATTTAATAGCTTTTGCTTTAAAGTTTATTGTTTTTGTATTTTTTTAATTTACTGGTGTATCCAGGCTTTTCTTTATTTGTTTAACTTCTATTTTTTAGAAGAATTTAATTTTTATAGTTTTTTGTTTTTCCTTATCTCAACTCTTTTCCCCATTGTTGGACAAAAAAATATAGACTCCACGTATTTGAAAAATGGCCGACTAAGCGAGTCGGTCGGGTATAAAAAAAGATCTTTTTGGGGCTGCTGCTAAGGCTGACCCCCAGGATAAAATTAAATAAAAAAACGGGCAAATGCTGCCCGTAATACACCAGACAAGGCTAGTGCGAAGGATCTTAGTAGCACTGGGAAGGGAGAGACCATGCAGGTCTCAAGCCAAAGCTCAACTGACGAGGTTCCGAAGGAGGCACAAGCCAAGACGACTTTCTTGCTGGAAGTCCCCCCGACCAAGTTGTATAATGAACATCGCGGATTTCTTGGAAAAGGTTAAAGGCTACGCTCATCTTGTAAATAAAGATGGGCTCCTTGAAGACGTCCAAGAACTTAAGGTGTTCGCAAAGAGAATGGTGTCAGTCTTCGTGGTGGACAAGCGTGCGCGCAAAATTTGTCGCTCCACGAAAGACACAGCGATTAAATCACTTTTGTCTCTGGGGATAAAACCCCAAAGCGTAATAAAAGGTGATGGGTTTTTCATGTGGGACGTACTGCTGCCCACGCCAGATGATTGCCTAGCAATGTCAAAAAAAGAACTTATAACGAAGGACCTTATTCTAAGGACAGTGTATGAGGATTGGCGAAGAAACTAGAGTGGCCGTATTCGAGGTCCCTCCTCAGGTAACGGGAGAGCACCTGGCTGCATTTTTTATGCAGCATAGCCAGATGTTAGGGGCTCTCTCCGACAACTTGAAAGGGGGATGGACTTTCGATATAATGTTAGATCAGTTGGCCTTCAAGTCCATCCCCAACTGTTTTGATTTAGGCGGCCTGAAAATGCCGGTCATTGTGAAAAAAGAAAACTTGCTGTAGGTGTTCAGAGACTGGTCACCCCTCCTCCTCCTGCCCAGGGAAGAAGACCCCTGGTGTTCCGGCCGCTGGCGACCAAAATACCCCTTTGGCCGAGACTGTTAAATCTGTGCGCCTGTAATGGGCCTACCTGCGAAACGGACCGGTGCAGATAATCCCTCGGTTGGGTCTTTACCCACATTACCTCCTAAACCGACGCCTTCCACAAGTGTAGATAAGGAGAAGGAAGAGGGGGAATGTCGTGTCGTAGGTAGGGACAAATGGAAGATCCGAACAGCGGGACCTCTGTTCCATCACGAACCCGGGGATAAAAACACCTACAGCCCCATTCCCTCTACCAGCTCTGAGGGCGACGCCTCGGCGTCATATGAAGAAAATGCTACAACTACGCAAAAAATGAATGAGCCTAGCTGGCAAAAAATTCTAGACATAAAAAAGCTGAAGGAAAAACTCGACGGAAAGCAGGCTAAGAATCAAAAATCGCTGGGGGCACCGGGTCCCTTATCCTCTGCTTCGTCTTCCCCTTCATCAACCAAAAAAGCTTTCACCAAACCACCTCCGCCCAAATCTTTGATAAACACACCGTCTAAATCCTATCCATCAACAAAATATTCCCCTTTTAAGACCCCTTCTGGCATGACACCCTTTACTACTCCCATAGACACACCTATTCCGACACCTACACAATCTCCTCTAAAGAAAAGAAATAGAAGCCATGAAAGAGCGTTGGTGGTCTGAAAAGGCAGCAATTGACAAGAAGAAAAAGAAAATTAAGACGCCATATCTCCCAGGGGAAGACGTCTGCCGCATATCCCGGGTACAAGCGGAGAGAGTTTTCGGGCAAACAAGAAATCCGAAGGCGTTAAAAGTTTTATGGAATTTCAAACAGATTAATGGAATGGACGTCGAAGGAAACAAATAAAGAGTATAAAGGGAGGGTCCCCGTTTTTGTTCACCCATCGCTTTATATGGCTCTTAAATTAACAAATCCTTCGGACATCGGCGGCTTGTCTCATAATGATACCGTCGAAATTGAGATGGCGTCGGGTTCTATGGGACGACCTGTCGGTGTCCTCACCCCAGTCGTGTTCTATCCTGAAGGACAACCCTAATCGATTTGATAATGTCTCTCTGGTTGGCTAGTGTGAATGCCCGAGGCCTGAGGTCCGAGTCTCGAAGGGTGAGGCTCGCTCGTGACATTCAGAGCTTAGGGGTGAATATATATTGTGTGCAGGAGACCCGTTTTTCTTCTCGCAATTACGAAGGCATTCTGTCTAAGGGGATTACTCTTTATTCAGCATGTTTTGATGGACGCTCGAGGCTGGTGAGCAAGTCTTTGAAGGCTGCGTGTGCTCTTGTCTTCGCAGATCCGGCGGGCAAACTTTGCGTGCTGGATGTTACCATAAAGGATAAGGCTTTGCGTCTCATTGGGGTTTATGGGCCCAATATCCAGGCTGAGCGGTCTGCTTTGTTTCGGCGGATCGAGCCGTTTATGACAACATCACGGCGGGTAGTTTTAGTGGGGGATTGGAATGCCATCCTTGACCCCGACATAGATCGTATAGGGTCAAATTCAAATTCGGGTACTATCAACTGTGGCGTGAAACATTTTCGCGACTTTGTCGACAGGTTTGATCTTGTCGACAAATACCGGAATGAGCACCCTCAAGGGGTAGTTTGGACGAACAAATAGTGGCAGCTCGGCTGTAGGTGCGCGTGCTAACTACATCGGCCGAGTTTTAGTTAGGAGAGTCGATGTAGGGCTCTTAGGGTATCCAAGTTTCCATTATATAGTTTATTCGGATCATAGGCTTGTCCGGGTTCGTGTAAACTTAGCTACTGGAAATTCAACTGCTCGTTATTTGGCGAGCAGGAATTCCGGGACCAGCTGTTACTAATGTTACAAAGGGACTGACGGGGGCTGTGGTGGGAAATGCTTGGTGGGACAAATTAAAATCTAAAATTCGAACGTTTGCTCCCGATTTTAATCGTCGACTCAATCTAGATAGATTAGCGGCGCAAACGGCTTTAGAGCAAAGAGTGGATCGGACAGTTAAATCCCGTGATAGTGGGGAAGTAGCCTTAGCTAAAGCAGAGTTGGCCTCCTTGCTTATCAAGAAGGATCAAGCTCTGATAGTTAGGGCTAGGTTAAAAAGAATGTCCTCTGAGGCGACGAATATGGCCGCAGAATTGCGTGCAGAGGAAAGTAGGAATGCATCACGGCGGAATATCGCGAGCGTCACATTGCCGGATAAGCGGACTGTGGCTACAAACTCGGGCATATGTGAGGCTTTTCGGGATTATTTTCGGGAGCCTGGTCTGAGCTCTGCTCAGTTCGACGCCTATTTAGCCGACTTTCCCTGCCTCGAGGCAGCTGAAGCGGCTAGGTGCGAGGGTCCCATCACAGAGTCGGAAATCTGGGAAGCGTTGAAACAGGTTGGCCTGGATAAATCTCCGGGATTAGATGGTCTTCCCTACGAAGTCTACTTGAGGCATTCGCCCGTTTTTGTTCCTTTTCTGGAACTGATTTTCAATAACTGGATGAAGCAGGGGTCTATACCTCAACGCTTCACCGGGGGTGTGATCAAGTTGCTGCGTAATGACAAAAACGGTGGGGATGGGATAGGTAATTTTCGCCCTTTAACTATGCTAAATACAGAGTTAACGATTTTGGCCAAGATCTTAGCCAACCGTTTGTAGCTTGTCCTGTCTAGTCTGATTGGCCCCGAACAGACTTGTGCTGTGAAGGGCAGGACTATTCAGGATAACCTTCATATGGTCCGCTTGATCATAGAGAAAGTCGACAGTGAAGCCGTGCTGATCAATTTGGATCAGTCCAAGGCCTTTGATAGGGTTGACCATCGATTCCTGGAGGCTGTTCTTTCGGCTGCCGGTTTCGGGCCGGACTTTCGCTTCTGGATCCGTCTTCTGTATGCGACTCCCGGTGCGCTGGTGGAAGTGTACGGGGTAAGATCGGAACGTCTCGATCTATTCGTCAGGGTTGTCCGCTTTCGCCTATGTTTTACGTTCATGCGTTGGAACCTTTCCTTCGCAAGTTAAAGGTGAATTCGGTCCTGTGTGGAATTTTCCCACCTCGGCCAGGTATTCTGCCTATGCTGACGACGTTTCAGTTCTTGTGTCGAGCAGAGCCGAGATTAACGAAGTCAGCAAAGAAATCAGTGGTTATGAGATGGTGACAGGGAATAAGATCAACCGCGATAAGTCTGTTGGCTTGCGGTTGGGTGCGTGGAAGGGAGTTTCTCTTCCCGGACCTTTCCACTGGACGGATGGACCGGTCAAGATACTCGGCGTCCGGTTCGGTCCAGATATCCAGTTGGGAATGAATTGGTCGGAGGTGCAAGGGAAGGCCGAGATCGCAATTAATTCGTGGTCTCGGAGGAATCTTTCATTAAAGGGGAGGGCGGAGGTATGTGTTTCACATATCTACCCGATTCTCCTTTACCGACTCTGTGCTTCCACTTCCGTCTGACACTTTGCTGGCGTTAGTGAAGCTCTTGTTCTCCTTCTTGTGTGGAGGCAAGGCTGCCAGAGTCTCTCGTGAGATCTGTAGCCTTCATCCATCTGAAGGCGGTCTAGGTATGCCTAGTATTGAGATCCGTCTTTATATGTTTGGCATCGGGTTCCTAGATAGTTTGTGTCGCGAACCGGATGAGGAGGGCGCCTTCTGGAAGGAAGACGCCCGTAGAAATTTCCCATCCTTGAGAAGTGTGCACTCGTGTGAGGAGGAGTCCCACCGTTTACCCCGAGCCGAATGCCCCTTCTACCGTGAATGTCGTCTTGCTCTGAAACGACTCTTACGGGCGTCGGATGGCCTCTCCAACGTCCAGGCGTTGTCTCGTAGGGCATTATATCATTAGCTAGGGCTCCGTTCATGATGATCTGATTGACGAGCTCGGTCTTACAATACAGGAGGCTCGCTCGATCTGGCTTTGGGCTCCCGGGTTGAAATGATGAGCATCCTTCACCTGGCGATGCGTGGGGCCCTCTGGGTCGCCAAAAATCTTTGCGCAGCGGGCTTGGAGAAATCTCCAAACTGCCGACGCTGTAGCGGGGAAGTCAAGACTCTAGGTCACGTCTTCTTACATTGCAAGTTAGTAGAACCGTTGTGTAAGTTTGTTGAAGGCCTCATGGTTCGCATGTTGCAGGGAAAGTTCTTTGTCCTTGAGGCCTCTTCTGTTTGTAGCAAGGCTGAACTTTATGTGTCCCACTGCTTGCTAGGAGTTATGAGAGTCGTGATTTGGTCGACACGTCAGAAGGGATTCTATGGAGGTGAAAGTTCATCTCTTCCCAACTGATCTTGTACTTTAGGCATCAGCTTAAAGTCAAGATTAGGACGGAAAGGCGGCGACTCTCTTCATCAGAATTCTGCAACAAAAGGTGGGTAAATTTTGCCCGACTATGTAGAGTGAAAAGGGCTGACCTGGAGTGGCACTTGGATGTCGCTTAGGTACAGGATTTTGTCCTTTCTGGGTTGAGTAGAGGCAACCCGCCCCGATATTAGGCTAGCTTAGGTTTTTAGTTTGAATCTTCAGTTTCCCGTTTCTGGTTAACTTAGCTAGGGTATGTATGCTCATTGGCCCTTTTTATTTCTGTACCTATTTTTCTTTTGTTTAATTCTCCTATCCCATCCCTCGTTAGGTGGTCAGTGATGTCAGTTCTCTGGTTGTTGCGGGATGACTTTCGCTTCGTGTGTGTGTTTTCGTATTTGTTATTGTGTCTAAATGAGTGCGTGTTTGTGTGCGTGCTTGTTTTTTTTTATAATGTTATAATCCCGCAATTATTTCGTCCAGTTAACTAATGTTTCTGTCACATTTAGGGATTGTGGCCTTTTTTTTTAATTACTAACCCTATTTTGTTTTGTTTTATGTAAATAGTATTTAATTCATATTGTAAATAATCATTGGGGTTTTTTAAATTGTTGTTTTTTCCCCTCCCCGCACAGACATTGAAATGTACATATGAGGACTAGTTAGGATTTCATAGAGAATCATTATGGTGGACGTAGTAAGAAAGGTAGGAGTGAATGTGTTGCTTTGGTGATAGGACTATTGTTGGTATGTTTGGGTCCGTGTTTGTGACTAGCTAAGTTAATTAAGACAGAAGAAAACCGTCCTTCCCCAATCCCCTTTTTGTCCTTGTGCCACATTTGGTACATAAGTACGAATAAATAACTATTCCCAAAAAAAATTTCGCTTGAAGATGGAACAGAGATTGGTACTTTAGTTCAATTTAATTCAAATAATTATATTGAAGATTTCAGCTCTTGTTTTGAAACATGAGAACTCTTATGTAGTGATGGAATCATATTTTTAAATAAATAATTATATATATATATATATATATATATATATACGTGAGAGATTTAGAGGATGGGTGAAGACCAATGCTGCCCATTACCCTTAAAAATAAGGTACAGTAGACGAGCAACAAAGGTACTATTTCTACCAAATTCCCCCTATACACACACATAAAAAGATTTTTTGGGTGGGGATGTCGGAGTAAACAGTTCGAAATTAAATGTGTCGATATATTGCTATATATATATTTTAAATAATATTAATAAAATAAAGAAATATAAGATTATTATTAGAATATTTTATAATTATTATTATAAATGTTGTTGTTGTTTATATATATATATATATATATATATATATATATATAAAAAAAAAAAGAACAGTAAGATATATAAATAATCCGGTGTTCTTATAGATATTTTTATTTTTAAAAATAGTGCTCAATGTAAATTTACAGAGCATTAATATTGTAAATTGATTTATTTAAAATATGTTTTTTTTCGCTACACAGTTCTAACCATGTTTCAAAAATGGTAGCTAAAAGCTACGAATTTAATTTTGTAATTAAATTAAAGACATTAGTTCCATTTCATCCTCAAGCGAATTTTGGAGTAACTTTTAAAATTACTGGGTTTTAAAGACACAGCTAAAATCATAATTTACGTTTCCAAGGTTACAGATAAATCTACTTCAACTGGACAAGGGGTATCTAGGTGTTCATTATGTTCAGTATTATTAGAATTTTTATTCCTTTAAAACGTAACTACGTTTTGGTAGGGGGTAGGGATGTATTTTTCAATAAAATCTGACATCCGTTGAATGCATGTCGTCTGGATTTCTTTAAAAATTTATTGTTAACGGCAAAAATTCTTACGGCATTTTTTTTCTATTTGTATATTTAAAGATTTTTGGGAGTGTTTAGGTTAGAATACGTTTTATTTAACTACGATTTGAAATATTTTCATTTTAATTTTTATTATACTATATATATTTTTATTATTATTATTTTTTATGAACAATTAAATGTATTAGAATCCCTTATAGTATGTAGAATTATTTTTACATCAAGTATAAGTATGTTTATTAGGTTAAAAATTTTTTTTTGTATTTAAATATTATTTAAGTAAAATTTATGCCAATGACGGCAAAAATAGTTACTTAATTTCACTGATTTAGTAAACTTTTATTTTTTATATAAACCTAGTAATATATTGTTTATCATGTAAGTACAAAGGACATGGGTCATTCAAAAGCTTACATCTTCTGGCATTTCATATTAATTTTATTTTGCTGTAGGTGTTTTATTGGATTCTTTTAAGTGCGTGTAGTACTAAGTAAAAGAAGTTTAGGTTAGAATTCATTTTATTTAACTACAATTTTTAATTACAACTTTAAAATTTAGGCAATGGAAATATAAAGATAAAAACTGATGAAAATAAATAAAAACTATGTAACCGTATAAACCCCCATAATTGCCCTAACCAGTTCCTTCCTATTTTCTATATATTTTCACACACACACACACACACACACACACACACACACACACACACACACACACACACACACACACACACACATATATATATAGTATAGGAGAAATTTTATTATTATTGTTGTTGTTGCTTAAAAATTTGAACGATAAAAATAGAACAAATTGACTAGCAGTAAAAACGAAACAAAATAAAAATGGTTCGAGGTAATGCTTTCTCCATCACTGTGGCTGGCAGAGGATAACAAAAAAAAATTGTTTATAGTTACTTTTTAGCAAGATAAAATTTGCATTCTCAGTTAATCCTTGTAAAAGTGACGTCATGCGTCTTCAGAATAAAAGTTTAAAAGTTATCTATTGATTTCAACATTTGTAGAAACGGGTGACATAAAAATATGATATTTTATATTTAAGTCAGACCATTATAAAAAAATAACGTTATAACTGGGAACGCATTTACAATAAAATTGAAATTACGTTACTTTGCAAATAAAAAAATAAGAAAATGTAAAGAATTAAAATTCATACTAAACGTTATAAAAGAAACTTTGAATATAACTAATAATAGATTAAAAAACAGAATCGACGATAATGAGCCACTAGTCAAAGATAAACAAAATAAACATTACAAAAAAATTACGTCCACTTTCGTAAAAACAACAACAGATAAATAAATGTTACGCATAGTTATAAATAAATTAAAATTATTCATGTCACTATATAATTAGTCTAACAACTAAATTACATTTAAATATTCTTATAACTCTTAGCGAGAAATTTCATTAGCGAAACAACGATTGTTTTAAAATAAAAAAAAGGTAGAAAGAAAAAAAAAGAAAAATCATTGTATACCACGACTAAAGATATGTAAACATGTACAATAGAATTATAAAATACAAATATTAAATACTGTAAATGAATAACATAACTAAAATATCATAAAATAATAAACAAAAAAAATATAAGAATATATGATTAAAAAAAACAACAAAAAAACAAACAATCGTGACTTTCCTTCACATCGCTTTCTAGCCATGAAAAAAAAAAAAAACAAAAAAAACACGTCCGTTTACTCCGACATCAACGTTCATATATCTAAAAATTTGACATCATTTCGCAGGCCAATAATTTTGGCAATTCTTGTTAAAATAACCTCAAATTTTCACAGAATGTATAGAAACAAATCAAGATTTTATATTTAATGTTTTATTTTTGTTCTGTTTTCAGGTTGAACCATGTCGTTCACTCTCAAAGAGAAGTCATTTTGCGTCTTGGAATATGCTAACACACAGTTCCCAAGACTGTTCAGCGTGCCTTCAATGCAAAATCTGGAAAAACTTCACCAACTGGAAAACAAATTTGAACTTGGTACCAAAAATTTAAAAAGGTAGGCTGCTAAAGGATCTGGTAGAACATCATCGACATCAGCGTGTTTGGCAAGAGCTTAACTACCGACCTGACGTGTGCCGTGTCACAGGCGGTACACATGTTGTACACTTATGAAATCGGTCCCACAATAAACTTAAGACGTTCAACATCTAAACTGTTCAATTTCATTAAGCTAGACTTAGTAGTTTTCAAGATAATTACTTTTAAAATGATGTCAAAGTTTTTGGGACACCCTGCATATACAAGATGCGATGGATAATTTGTTGTCTAAATTACGCAAAAATGGATATCACTGACATCTCGTTTTAATAGATATATTTATCAAAATTACACAAAAATATCTTGAAGTATTAAAGAGTAAATTTATTCAATAAAATCGCAATTGGTCTCAACTACGGCCTTCAGACGACTTCAGAATCTTCTGCAACTCTTCTGGGCGGTTTCATTGTTTAAGTTGGTGAATACTGTCATAGTCCATGCTTTCATTTCATCTTTGTTGTCACAAGGAGTTTTGTTGGCCTCTCACCCAATTGTGCCCCACACATAATAATCAAAAAAATATAATTACAGTCTGGAGAGTTATGTGGCCAGATGTAAGGAGTGATGTGGTCGCAGAAATTGTCTAATAGCCATGACTGGGTTCTCCTGCTTGTGTCTTCCAGCAGCCACCCTCTTGATCCAGAGTAGCACTACCTCGTCAAGGCGCTTGATGAGTCTGAGGCCCTCACCAAAATATTCGATAGTTCTTTTCTCATCAGAACGATCGGAGTGAATTTTATCTCAGCTGCCGTATCTTTGTAATCACCATTTAGACTTATCCAAACTTTTTCCAAATCCTCTGCGCTTTCTTCAGATGGACACCCAAACACTGTGAAATGTTCTTATTGGTGCTTCCGGCGCGGGAATGCTAAGTATTACAGCATGTCATTTCCAAATTTCTGGCTGATTGAATTTCTTCATGGTGCTCTTTTTCTCATAGACGGTACTCAACTGACTCTACTATACTGTGCAGTCAACAAAAGACAAAATAAAACAAAACAAACAACACACATGCGCGAAATTAAAATTATAAAATGGTGATAATCTCCCCATTGCACCCTGGATATAAAAGTCAACATTCAGCTGCGACAGTCATTTTCATACTTATAAAAACTCGTCTGACCTTGCGATTTTTGTTATAAAGAGATTTGCTACCACAAATGTTTTGGTGAAAGAGACTATCACTTTTATATTTACAATGCTCACTTGCACATTTACAAACGCTCTGTCCTTGATACTGATCACATAAATATAGCATACCTTCAAAACTATATTTTATATATAAAGTTCACTAATATTCCATGGTTATTTTTTGTATTTATTACATTGATCTCATTTCTCACGATCAATTCATCAGACCTACAAATTCAGGTCTGATGAATTGATCAAAAACATTTGTGATTCCAATTAAAAAAATATAACCATGGAATATTAGTGTTTATATATATATATATTTTATATATATATTTTTACTATAGTTCGGGATTCTATCCTGTTATATTTATTTATATATATATATATATATATATATATATATATATATATATATATATATATATATATAAGAAATGGACAATTTATTTATTAAAAGACATTTTTTATTTATGTTTTAAATTAACTTTCATAAATATTTAAAAAAATTTTTTATATTTTTTTTTTTTTTTTTTTTTAGATATAGTAAAATTTTTTTTAAATATTTATGACAGTTAGATTTAAGTTAGGAATATCCGAACAGTGACGTTCCATATCACGTGACGTCCGCGTCTCGCGAAGGACGCTACTTGCTAACAAACAGTAATTTTAATTTATTTGTAACAAACAGTTATTTCTGATGAAAAATTGAGGACAATTTGAAATATCAAATATATATATAAATAAATAAATACTTTCATAAAATAAAACATTATAATTTTTAATTTGAAACTTTTTCTATATATACATATTAAGAAAGTATACGTGGCTTCTCATTATGCTATATATATATATATATATATATTGACCACTAATATTATATATATATATATATATATATATATATACTTCTATGGTTTCCATTTTTATCTCTTTCCCTCTCTTTTCCCTACACACGCATTCACTCCTGATATTAATTAGTACTTATCCCCAAATAAACGTATTTGGAATAGATATTCCATGCATCAATAATTAGTATGTACTCATATCTTAACGTGGGTCGATCTAATCATATATCGCGTTTTTATAGAATACTTTCTTATTCACAAGTCGCAGTCATTCCTACTATAGCATATGTTATTTATATGCTTTTCTTTCTTCCCGAAGAAGAAAATAAGAAACGAGATTAAAAAAAAATCAATAATAATTCTTTTTTATGCCTTCACCTTTTTTTAAATAATTATGAACTGTTAAATTAGGCTTAACATAATTTTACTGCTTATTAGAGCTGACGATAATCCGCTAGATGTCTCACTACGGCAGAAACAATCGATATTTGTTATTTCCAGTGCGTCCACAGAAAAAGCAAATGCCACGTCAACGTGACGTCAACAGATTAGCAGATACAGCCCGGATCAGTGTAGGACATAGACGAAAGCAAGAAAGAAAGCACATGAAAAAGAAATGAAGAGATGTAGCTTGAAAATTATTTTCTCTTCAACTCCGAAACTGAAGCGGTGAATAACTCTAATAAGGGCACGTATTCCTACTGTAGCAAACTTCTGGTGATTCAATTGATTCTAGCTGTTCAAGTTTACTGTCAGTGAAATTGAAAGCTTGTCTATCTAAATAAGTATAACGCATAAACGTGGCATGAATGTTTCGCTGTGTAGTAGAATTGTTTGAGACAATACGTATCGTTTACATATACCTCTGATTACAGAGGCATTGATAAACAAAACAAATTTTAAAAATTTAACGTGTGGCTTTCCGAGCTAGTACGCTAGGACAAAAATTCCTCGTAGATCCCAAACAAATTTCGGGTGGCTTCTAAATTTTTTTATCACGAGATTCTGCAGGTAGGCCTAGCTTTAAAACTGAGTTCCTCTTGGCTTTTTATAAAAGAATCGACAAGCAGTGTATCTCAAACATAGAAGTTTGGGATACTCGACATTTTCCCCACAAGGCGAGACGTGGCACAAGGCCTGTTTTTACGTGGGGCTTTCCGAGCTCGTATGCTAAATAATAATTTAGCAGACTATTATTTTTTAGAGAAGTCATTTCTGATCGGACTTCCTTTGAGGTCAGATACAAGACAAAATAAAAGAAGTCGATTTCGATTGGCTGAACGAGCGTGGGAATAATAAAGATATAGAAAGGGATTTCAAGGAGTTGACTCTTAACCATGGAACAATCTGCTTCCCAGTGAAGGGGGAGAGAGCGACCCATTGGCGAGTTAGAAGATGTGTGCGTCGACGTTAATAAAATACTTAAGTTAAAATTGCCTGTGTTGAAGTTCTTTTATATCAGAACCCAAACCGATTAGCGATCAGCAGCTGGGAGAAGACGAGAGAGAGAGAGAGAGAGAAAGAGAGAGAACCATTTATTTTAGATTTACAATATGAATTAGAACTGATTGAAGAGGCTATACAACACGTTTTTCGAGAAAAATTTCCTTTTAGACCCTCATGTATACACGAGGTCGGGTAGCTGTTTACCTCCCCAGACTAGTCTCTGCTCTTCGGCATAGCTTCGTCTGAGTTCCTCACTGCCCGAACGCAGAGTGGTCGACATGCAGTCTATCTCAAACTGGGATACTCTGCATATCATTTCTTCTGAATATATGTGTTTAGTACAGATCCATTAATGGGGGGAGATGGATCATACCACATTCTACCCTGGCTTATTCTTACAAAGAAAAAAGTCTCTGAATCGAGCAGAGGTCGAATGAGGTTTTTCCACTTTTTCGCTAGAACTGGATTTAATTCTGCTGCGTTTTCACAATCTACGAGTAGCTTGCTCGTCCTTTGAAGTATTGGCTGATCGATGGGCACTCCTCTGTGAAACCAGTTTTTCACCACTTGTAGGAGCCACCGTACACATTCGGGCCTAAATGAAGCCTCTCTGCCCGAATGAATATACGCGGGTAGCCCGAAATGCTTGTAAGACCGCTGTAGAGGATACATCGGGGCAGAGTATTGCAAAAGGAAACTGCGAATATTCGTCAATTATTGTCATCATATATTTGTTAGGAGTTTTTGACGGAAACGGTTCTTTAAAATCCAATACGATTCTTTCATAGGGTTGCGTGGCTGGTGTTAGGGCGGTAAAAACCTATGTTTATTTTCCGCGCAAGTCTTACACGATTTGGTGATTCCTTTCATATACTCTACTGAGTAGGGATGGTTTTTTGATTTTCGTCATATAACACCTGGGGTGGCACAACTCTCTATATAGTTTCTTTAACTCTTCTTTACTACATACACGAGAGCGGGATTTCACAGCTGATTTTTCGAACGAGTAACATGAGAGTTTCATTTTCCACCTGGCTAGCTTCTGATTTCTAATTTTGCGTATTGTTTTCGGGTTGAACATGAATGTGACTGATTTTTGGTTTGTAATTAGTTTAACATGTCACCCGATCAAATAATGCCTCCAATTTCTCGGCGATTTGACAATACCATAGGCTTCTTTTTCTATTTCAGAATGCCTACACAGGGTTCTGGAGAAAAAGGCTATGGGCCTCACCGACTTAAAGAGATGGCTATGGCGCATTCTGAGGCATCTGTCTCTACTATCAGAGATGGTGCATAATCGAGCGTATTAATCGCAGCTTTCGCTATGCCCCCCTCTTTAACCCGTTAAACGCCCTTTTTTTTCTGCTACGGGCAAATAACGGGATACCCGCTGTTGGACGGTGGATTTTGTCTGAAAAAGACGAAATCCAATGTGCATAGTGTGCAAGCATTCCTAATGTACGGCGCAGAGCGGGTAAATCGTTTGGAACCGGCAGGCTGAGTAATGGATTCAGACGTTTTGGATCGGATTTTATGTTTTTACTTATTATGTACCCAAGTAATTTTATATTTTTACGTCTAAAATAGCATTTGTCTTGGTTAAGCGTAAGCCCGTATTTTTCAAAAGCCGTCATAAGTAATTTAAGATTTTTGTCAAGTTCCGCTTGATTTTTCCCCGATGTAAGCATGGTTACTTTGTAGGTTCTCTATCTGGTCTATGACTCTTTGAAAACTAGCTACCCCGTTAGTCATGTCAAACCATGTCAAACCGTATTCTACAAAATTGATAAAAGTTTGACGCTACTTAAAATTAATCGTATAATTGTTTATCGCTGGGCCTGATGGTAAGCACTTTTAAAGCTAGAGTACTAAATAGAGTTTCCGTGCTTATGGAAACTCAAAATGGGAGGCACTAAGTGATGCTTTAGTGATATCAGCAAACGATATCATCCCAAAAGACAAAGAAGGGAAAACGATTGGATGATTATGGGATTCTCGACATGATGGAAAGGAGACAGAAAACTCTACCAAGATACGGGACGGAGTACAGAAAATTACACAATGAAATAAGGACCAAGTGCAGGTATGCTGAAGAAGAATGGCTAAACGAAAAATGTGCAGAAATAGAAAGATTGAGTACTACCAACAAAAGATATATGCACAAACAAATAAGACAACTAACAGGACAGAAGACTTGTTCGTCAACAGGTTGCCTAAAATCAAAGGATGGAACACTCATATTAGACAAGGAAAAATTCTTCAACGCTGGAGCGAGTATATTGGAGAACTCTTCCACGACGAAGGGGAACAACCAGTAATACACAGAATTACCGACGGACCTGGAATTCTGAAAACCGAAGGAAAAGCCGCAATGGTCAAATTGAACAGAAACAAGGCAGCTGGGCCAGACGAAATTTTAGCGGAAATGCTGACACCCCTGGTTACTTTAGCATAGACAAGATCACCGAAATAACAAATGAAATCTACAATAGTGGAGATATACCGGAAGACCTCATCAGATCTATCTTCATAGCTATGCCTAAGAAACCAGGCGCAAACGAATGCGAACTCGGCCGAACAATAAGCCTAATGAGCCACATGACAAAACTCATCATCCGTATTCTGATGAACAGAGCGAGCAGCAGAATCAGGACAGAGATAGGACAAGAACAGTGCGGGTTCGTTAAAGACACGGACAAGGAACGCGATATTCATGCTCAGAATGTTATCAGAAAGAGCGATACAGATGCAGAAGGACGTGTGCCTATGTTTCATAGACTACGCAATAGCCATTGACAAAGTACGCCACAAGGATCTGATGGAACTGCTCAGCAACTTTGATATATACGGGAGAGATAGCAGAATAATCAAGAACCTATACTGGCAGCAAACAGCATGCATACGCATAGGGAACAAGTTCAGTGAATATACGAAAATAGAAAGGGGCGTAAGGCAAGGATGCGTATTCTCACCCGACCTGTTCAACCTATGCAACAAGGCGATTCTGAGAGAATTGGTAACCCTACCAAGATGTAGCAATAGCAGCCACAACCTTAACAACATAAGATACACAGACGACACAGTACTGATAGCAGACATGAGAAATTGCAAAATCTCCTACAGAAGGTAGCGACGGAAAGAGAGAGAGGGAGAAGAAAGGACTAAGCATAAACTACAAGAAGACAGGATGCATGGCCATCAGTAAGAGGAAGAGTCCAAAATGCAGGTCGGAAACAGTAGAATCAAGGAGACGCAGAAGTTTAAATATCTGGGAAGCGTCTTGACAGAGGACGATAAGTGCGACACTGAGATCCGTAGACGTATTGGGATGGCCAAGGACACATTCCAAAAGCTGATCAGAGTATTATAAGACAGTGGGATTTCTTTGGTAACAAAGAAAAGAGTACTGAGCCGTTACGTGACATCTGTTCCTCTTTACGGCAGCGAATATTGGACGATTTCCTCAAAGATAAAGAAGAGGGTTGAGGCGAAGGAGATATGGTTCTACAGAAGGATGCTAAGGATATCATGGACCGAGCATGTGAGCAACGATGAGGTCTTAGAGAGGTTGCAAACAAGTAGAAGAGACCAGAAAGAGGCAGCTGAAGTTTCTGGGACACATAATGAGGAAGGCGGGCCTGAAGAATCAGATACTCATGGGCCAATAGAGGGAAAGAGAGACAAGGGAAAACAACGCGTGACATACCTGACGAGCTTGAGCAAGTGGATGACAGAACGTGATCTGGGGGAGGAAGCAGGGGGAAGGAGCTTGCTGAAAGTTACAAGAGATAGAGGGAGGTGGAGAGCCATGATCGCCTACGTCCTAAAAGGACATGTCACATAAAAAGAAAGAAAAGACTAAATAGACCGGTTTTTGCCTATTTTCTCTATCATATCGCCTATTCTTGGCAGAGGGTAGACATCGAGCAAAGTAAACCAGTTTATTACTTGGGAATAATAGATTACCATTCGCTTTTTTCTGTACACAGACGAGAGTACGAAGGCTTGGGCTCTCCATGGAGAATGGCTGGGTTCGATTATTTCTTCCTTCAACATACGAGTAACTTCGGTTTGGATAAATAATTTATTCTCCTCCGTGTGTCACCTAGATTTAGTAGCTACCCGTTTACAATCCAGTGTTAAATTGTTGAAGAGAGCTGGGTACGGCGTTCTCATAGCTATTAGGTCGCAGATTTTAAAGGGTGGCTTAGAGCCTTCTATTGAATGTTGATGTAAGAAGTTGTGTCACAGCATGTATCTGTCATTAGTAAATTTACTCCTTGGTATAGAGTACTCTTTACTTGTAGATCAACTAAACAGTATCCGTGTATCTTTGTATGAAAAGAGATGAGTTATCCATCACTACTTTGTTTAGGCACGGTTAAATCTTCCATGAATTGAGCTTCGCAATATTTGGGTTAAGAAAGTTTTCTGTGCCCCACGTGTCAGTCAGTGCTTTTAGTGGCTGTTCATTACTAGTGATTTCTATCGTTATAGTTGATAAGCAGCCAAGTATATCCAATGATGCCGAACAAGTTACCGTTTAGCTTCCCTTTTCCTTACTTTTACAAACTTTAGCCCAATGTTCATGCTTTCTGCGTATCTTTTTAAAGCATTTAACCCCAAGCAAAGCGAGGGTGCCACTAGTATGTAGGGGATTACAGGGAGTGAAAATGAGAAAAGACTCGGTATAGGAGGATTTGCAGGGGAATTGCGGAAAGGATAAAAAGAAAAACGGGGACAAGGCATCAGATAATGAGGACTGACGTTACATTTAACTGTTTCAACAGTAAAAGAGCGGGGCCTAGATGCCAACTTAGTAGCACGCTTAAATTTATGTAGTCGGGCACCAGGGAAAATAGCTCGTTAGAAACTATTTGTAGAAAAGAGAGGAAAGCCACATCATGTTTGTGAGAAAGTGACTGGAGTCGAGATGTCAAGTCAGGACTGACTACATTGCAGATTCTCCTTTGGATTTTGTCAATGACCTCGAGATGAACAGCAGGGACACCAGACCATATATGGCAACAGTATTCAATGCATGGACGAATGGTAGATGTGTAGGATGAACTCAGTCGCGAAAAAATTCTGGCACGATACAGAGAACCAACTTTCTTTGCAATAGATGCATCTATTGATTCAATATAGTTGTTCCACCTCAGATCAATGGAAAACGTGAGACTAAGAAGGCGCAGTGAGTCGACCGTCGCGAAATCGAACATCAAATATGCTGACTAAAGGCAGGTAAGTTTCTCTATGTTAGTTAAATGAGAGCAGTTTTGTTTTGGAGACATTAAAATGTCCTGCCCAGTTAACCATAGATTGGAGGTTCTTTTCTAGACCAAAAGCCAGGTTAGCTTTGTCAGCATTGCCGGATTTACTATTGAGTAAATGGTAGTGTCGTCTGCATAGATGCCTACTTGAGAGCTGATTACATCAGGAAGATCAATGATGAAGATCAGAAATAGTGTAGGATCCAGGATAGAGCCTTGGGGAACACCTGCGTTCGTATGAAAGGAACTGGAAGAGAGCTCGTTTAGGACGACCTTCATTCCACGAATTGATAGGAATGATTGAATTAAACCGTCCTGTATGACCGTAGTCCTGAAGCTTATGTAGAAGGCCAGCATTCCAAATCCTGTCAAAGGCCTTCAAGATATCTAGAGCCACAGATCGAGATTCGCTGTTATTATCAAGAGCTTGGTATACATTTTCATTTATGGCCGTAGGCACATCAGCGGTAGACCGGGCGAAACGGAAGCCATATTGTTTGTCAGAGGGTAACAGGAGTTGCACGGGGATGCCTGTGCATCCACTACCCACCCACTCGTATGGATTAGTACAGATGGTTACAGAGCGTGCGCATGTAGTTGGTAAATTATTATCTATTCGAAAGAAAAAAGAAGAAAAATGCAGGCTTACAAAGGAGAAGCATATGAATCAGAGTGGAGATTATGGACAGGAAGTCAGAAACTGTTATAACGTTTTAACTTAGTATAAGTTTTAACATTCACTTTTTTGGGAAGTGAAACTAACTCCAACAGAAAATAATTCACCAATAAAATAATGTACAAGTAAGTTTTGAAATAGTTGTCCCTTCTAGCAGGGCATAATGACATTGCGTGTTTCTAGCCCCAGAAGAAAAAAAAAGTGCATTTAGTTAATGTTGATATTTTCGAAGTGCCTAGAGTTTCATACAATGAGGGTTGGGGAAATATGTGGAGAGGTTTTTTGTGTATTTTGTTCTGCTAAATCTAGTAATCTTGGCTGCTGATAGGCCTGCTGTAATGTTAAAGAGCTGTTTTCGGGTATTCGTTGTTGGATATCCGTTGACCGTAGCCCGTTCATGAAGGCATCTCGTATCAATTCGGCTCGATCTTGTTCAGCTGATACCGAAAAATATGAACAGTCCTTAGTTTTATCAAAGCTCGATAAAATCCGTCAATGGAATCTGAGGGCAGTTGACGCCTTGTAGCCAATGTCTACAGACCATTTCATTTTTCTTTTTAATGTAGATCCTGTCCAATCTCTTCAAAGCCTCTTCATATGAAGATGCGTCTGTGAAATACTCGTAAAACTGTGCTGAGACATATTTGCTGAGATAGTGTAGCTTATCGAGGCTTTGGTCTCAGTTCATGAAAGTTACTCTCCAGTGACGATGTTTCAGTTCGGCGTCAAAACGCGTTGGGGTCAATAATAAGTTTCTCTGGACAGAGTAAATTAGCCATTTTCAAAATGGTTAACAACGAGAGTATATTAAATTGTAGAATTGTTCTAGACAATACATACCCAATCCCCCAACTGAGATGAGATGTGACATAAGGTCGAGATTTCTGTGTGAATTTGAGCCTTTTCACCCGGAAAATATTCTTGCCTGTTTTACTCAGCGTTATCTCTGTCGCTAGACGGAGTCTCGACTGAATCGCCCTCTGCTCGACAGGGCCAGGCAGCGGACGATCTTTAATATACTCGGTATTTACCCAGTTGCCCCACTGAGATGAGATGCGACACAATGTCTAGATTTCCGTGGAGAACCCGAGCGTTTGCACAAGGGCCAATGGTCAAAATTTACCCAACTTGCGCAGTCGCGTGTCCGGGTACAATTGTTGTCAAGGTCGGGTTTTAACGAGGGGCTTTCCGAGCGCGCACGCTATGGCAAAAATTATCTTAGATCCCTCATACACAGGACCCGGTAGCTGTCCGGACGAGACTCTGTCTATAGGCATAGCTTCGTTTGAGTTCCGCACAATGACACGTTTATACCTGGATGACATTATAAACTAAGCCTAGATTGGCTGGACACTGGAAGGACTTACAGCTACAGCTAACGAGATAAGTGCAGCGATAATTACTGAGGGCGGTAGATGCGAATAGGTAATGGAAGAAGCTTATGGGTGGCATTAGGTCTTACACTAGAGAATATAGGCAACCACTCGGCTCAGATAAGACTAAGAAAATGAAGGCATTAAAGGATACTATGGACTGAGCGGTGGCTAGGCGGGATCCCTTAGAGAGAGGCTTAGTTAGGTAGGCCGTGGAGCATTCGACTAGCGTGCGTTATCGAGGCTGGGCAGTTAGGGCTAGATTAACTAAATTGTCTAACGAATCCGTGAATATGTGCGGAGAATTGCACAAGGAGGAAATACGTTGAGCTTCTGATTGTTATGTTCATGTTAGAACCGCGGATGGGCATAGATTGTAGTCGATCAAAATTTCGGAAGCATTTCCAAAACTGGTTTACCAAGGAGCTATTTAGTTTTACTCGACTCTCGTCGACTTAGGCGGCTGGCTGTGAGGATGCGATCGCAGAGAGCGATGTCCACGAGGCATTGAAATGGGTCGACAGAGTAAAGTCTCCGGGATTTTATGGTCTACTCTACGAATTGTATTGGAGATTTTCGCACATGTTTATACTTATCAGGGATCCGTCCACGACTGGATCTCCAGGGTTGTGATCGCGCTGTTAAAGAACAAGAATTATGGGATGGAGCTTGACGACTACAGGTCCTAACTCTGCTAAACACAGAGTTAAAGATTTTGGCCAAGATCCTGTTGGCACGATTGCAGTCAGTGGCTGAGATTCTGTTGGGACCGGAGCAGACGTGTTGCGAATGGCTGAACAATTCAAAGAAACCTACATGTGATCCGCACGATCATAGAGGACATAGATGCGACAAAAGAGCCGTGATGATCAATTTGGATCAGTCCAAGACATTTGACAGGGTCAACGATCAGTACCTGCTAGCTGTGTTGCAGGCCGCCTGATTCCAACCCAACTCCTGTAAGTGGATTAGCTTGCTGTGGTACAATTGAACGGAAAGCCGTTGAGGGAGCTTTGCGCTGTTCCAATCGCTTCGTCAGGGTTTTCCGTTGTCCCTACCTTATGCTCTGGCGCTGGACCCCCTCCTGCACAGACTGGTGGTCAGCGTGTGCAGACTGGCTTGTGCGGAATTGGTATCCCTGGGAAGACTCGAGCCAGTGTTTCTGCATGCGCCGATGACATATCCATTTTCCTCTCGTGCTGCAGCGACATTGAGATGGTGCAGAAGGCGCTTGAACGGCATGAAATGGTTATGGGGCCAAGATTAACTGCGACAAGTCTTCCGGCTTGTGGTTTGACTCTTGGAAGGGCGTCGTTTTTCTGGGTTTCTTCAGTTGGAATATCGAGTTCGTCCACATTCTAGGAGTGTGGTTCGGGTCCAGCTGGAGAAAAATTGGTGGAAGGTACAGGCAAAGGTAGGAAAGTCGGTCCAAGCTTGGCTCCAAAGGCGGTTGTCCTTAAAGCATAGGACCGAGGTGTGCGCTGTGTACATCTTTCTCCTTATACTTTACCGATTGTCATTACTTCCTCTCTCTGATTGTCGTATGAAGCCGCTCGTGCGCCTGTTCTTCTTTCTGTTGTGGGTGAGAAGGCAGGCCGATGGTCTGTAGAGAGGTCTTATCCAGTCCGTGTCATAGGGCGAGGTTAGTGATGCTGCACCTGGCGAGTCACTGGCACGCATTTTTCCTACGCCGCACGTTGACAAAGGATCCTTTGTGAGCTAGGAATAGGATTGACTTCCCTGAGATACTATCACTCTTTTTCAGTCCGGTATTGAGTGCTGTCGTAGGCCCCGGCGCCAGGAGGTTTTCCTTAAAAAGTGTTGGAAGAATTTGCGTGTTACTCTTTGGTTCAGTGACCTTTCATTATGTAGGAAGACATTGTATATGGCATTAGTGGAGGGAGTCACGTCGGGCCTGTTCTGTGGCCGCCTTGGCATGTCAGAGGGTGAGTTGACTTCTTTCTGGTCCTGGGGGTTGGGCAGCGGCAGATTATCTTAGTAAATCTGAGTTTTCGCTTACCTGGCGATTGGCCCGGAATGAGCTGTCTCTCAATGACGTACGTTTCAAGGTATGCTTGGAAGACATACCTCATTGCTATTAAGTGTGATCGTGAATTTGGAGGAAACAGCCGAGTACAAATTCTTCCTCTGTCTGCTGGTTCTCCCGTCTTGGGACGGCCGACAGCTGGCATCGACCTCCAACATCTAGTGTCTGGCGTATGTATGCGATTCTTTAAGCATCAACTAAAAGTGAAGATCAGAACTGATAGAAAGAGATTGTTTTGGCAGATTTCAGTGAAAGGTGAATACGTATTGTGAACCTTGTTTGTGTGAATCGTGCCTAACTTGATTTCCTTTTTTAGTCCTTTCAAGTCAAAATAGACCGGACTCCACCCCTGATAAGCTAGTTTTCTTGTTCTCCTGGTCAGTGTGAGTGACTGTCGTTTCCAGCACACTCTTTTGTTGTGGGGCTTTTCAAGATCCTCTCTATACCCAGTTTTTTTTTTAATTCCCGTTGTTGTATCTTCACTGGAACAGCCAATTTACACTTTAGCATCCCTGTATTTTCTTTTTGCAGCCCCACCAGCCATTTACGAGTGAACCACTTGATTTACAAAGCTTCTTTCCAGTATACTGATTGGGATTCATTTCGTGACTTTCTTTGCGACATCCTCTGGATTGATTTCTATTGTAAAGACCTGCATCAATGCTTTTGTACCTTCTCGGAAATATCAGGTGAAACCACAAACTTCTTGTTCCTTCTTGTTTTCCTGCTTGTTGCAAATCTTCTTCTGTAGTTCCAGTTTTTAAGAACTCAGCCGAACCATCTCAACCTTCTAATTATCGCATTGTTAGCCATCTATCTTTTTTTGGCAGAAGACTAGAGGCTCTAATCAACTCTGAATTGGTTACGTATCTCACCAAAGTGGGTTTTCTTTCAAACAAACAATATGGTTTTCGCTTCTTTAGGTTAAATACTGATGTGCTAGATAAGAAATGGTGAAGCACGGGCTGTTGTTTTGGATATCTTGAAGGCACTTGACATGGTTTGGCATGCTGATCTTCTTCACAGGTTGAAAGGTTATGGCATTTCTGGACAAAGTTTTGATCTGATGCAATCTTTCTTATCAAATCTCGAAATGAAAGTTGTCTTAACTAGGCACTCTTCTAGATCTTTCTGCGTGAATGCAGTTTTCCTCGAAGACTTTATCATTGAACATACGTTGTTCCTAATTTTAATCAGCAACCTTCTTGATATCATCTCGGTATCTATGCAGATGACACAACTATTTACTTCTGTCAATGCTAAGTCTGATCGGTTTGATAAAGTCAAATTGGCAACTGATCTAAAAATTTACCTACAATATGTTGTTAACTGGGGCAAAAATCGCTTTTTAATTTTAACGGTTTCAAATCGAAACTGCTTTTTTAATCGTCTGAGAATATCTTTTTTTTTTTTGCCTTACACCAGCATGGCTTATGCTAAGCTCCAGGAGTATGATTCACTGCGCCTTCTCGGACTCACGTTTTCCTTTGACACGAAGTGGAAAGATTATAGTGAATTAATTGCTACTGTTGCGTGGCCGATAAGGATGTCACCCCCGCAAGCTTTTACGAAGAAAGGGGTGAACAGCTAAGACAACGAGGGACAAAGGCAGAGGTTTAGAATAACAAACGTCGGATTTATTTGTCGATCTGGACAGGAATTGTTTGGCGTAGTTCTATCGTGAAGTCAGGGAGTGCCAGTCGGAGGATCGTTTTTGGGTTCAAGGCGGCAGCTCGGAGGCAGGCAGATGGAACAGCGGTATTCGAGGTCCAGTCAATCCCTGGACGTTCGCGTCGGCGTTTTTGAAGAGAGAGGATCAGCGTAGACAGTGCTGGAGTAACCTGTACGTCCTTAGAATGACAGTCGTGTAAGAACGCAGCTTGGTAGTCCTTAAAAGGACTATCGCATGTAAGACGGTTAATTAGCCCCTAAAAGGACCATTGCATATCATGTGGCCTAAGTAGTCCTTAAAAAGACTATCGCATATAACGTAGCCAGGTAGCCCTGAAAAGGACTATCGCATATTATGTGGCCTAAGTAGTTCTTAAAAGGACTATCGCATATAATGTTCGGCTGCTGCTGCTGAAGTTGGTTCGGCCAGCTGCTGCTGCTGAGGTTGACTTGGTCCGCTGCTGTTGCTGAAGTTGGTCCGGCCCGCTGCTGCTGTTGCTGCTGAAGTTGGCTGCTTCGTGCGGTCAGCGACGAGGGTCGGCCAGGTGAAGGTGAGAGGGGAGCACGTCGCTCTACCCCAGGGCCAAGTCAGCCAAGAAGTCGGCTGTGTTTATGTCGGTTGCGGTTAGCATCGTTGCCGGTTGACAATGTCTTTTGGTTGATAACTAAAAATTACCTTCCGCATTTTGACTGTACACATGGGTTTCATTTGGACACCATGTGTATATAAAATAGTTTCTGGTCATTATTTTTAGTTAGGAGGACTTGTGTATGTTTATGTTTCATTTGTTTTTGCTTTTTGTGTTTCCTTCTCTGAAAAACGCTGAGTCACCGAAAATTAACGGCCTTCATTCTGTTTTCCGCGGTGACGCTTTCAGACGTTTGAGTAGCCGGCAGTAACTTCCGGCCGGGTGCGATACTACGTCCGCTATAAGGAAAGCTGTCCCGTGTTGTGCCAGACAATTTTTCTCGACTGAGACTACCTTACACATTTATGAATCTAAAATTCGTCCATGCATTGAATATTATTGTCGCATCTGGTTTCGTGTTTCCGCTATGTGTTCAGAGATTATTGATAAAATACAAAGAATTTGTTTTGTTATTTGTCCTGAGCTGATATCTCAACTTCAGTCATTTTTCCATTGCCTAACATAGCTGCCCTGTGGCTTTTCTATACATATTTTCATGGTAATTGTTCTGATAAGTTTTCTTATTTGGTACTTAGGCTTTATGAATTTAAGTGCAATACTAGATTGGCAACAAGGTCTCATTTTACAGTTGAAATAAGCATATGTAACCTTAACCTCCATTACTAATAGTTTCTTCTCTCGTGCTTCTCGCTTGTGGAACTCACTTCGGACTACTTGTTTTCCAGTCAACTTCGATCTTCAAAAATTTAAATCCAGTATCAATCGTTTATCTTTTGCCTTCTTAATTCCTGATCTTTTATTATTCTTTTTTCTTAATAATGCATTCCTTTTCTCATATTCTCTCATATTTAGTGGCTTTGTTGCCTTGCTTGGGATGAAATGATTAAAAAATGTAAATTTTTGACATTTATTTATATTTGTTTATATATTTATTCTCCTTTCACTATGTAGTACACAATGAAATTGGACAATAGTCCCCCCCCTGATATATATCAACACATATTGTTAAACGATAACAATAGTCCCCCCTGATATATCAACACATATTGTTAAACGATAACAATAGTCCCCCCCTGATATATCAACACATATTGTTAAACGAAAACTAATTGATGTTATTTATTGTCTAACGCTGATAACATTTCTATTACAATCTCTGCTGCTTTGTTGCTATTTATCTTAGCTAGTGCTGATCTTCAGTCTTTAATATTTCAGGTCCTTCCATATTTTTGTGCATTTCATGTTTTCCTACCTCGTTGTAAAAGGGTTCTTCAACTTATTAGTTCCATCATTGAAGTATTTTTTCCTTTTTCTATTATGAGTGTTTCTTTTTTTGATTTTTTACATCTTGTTGATGAACATGTCTTTTGTCTTTTATTATTTTATTCTTTTATACCTATGTTTTCCATGATGCTCATTCTTTTTAGTATGCACATTTTTCCTTGATCCATTCTTCTTTTGCCTGTCTGCATTTGCTTCTAATTTATGTGTTTAATACTCTATAATATGTGCCAATCCTTGGTATTGCTTTTTACACTTTTTTTCATTATCTCCAGAATTTCATCTGTCATCCACTCCTTTTTCTCTTGTCTCATTTTGTTTCTATTCTCTTAATATATTCCATTATTTACATAATTTACATCCGGGGTATACTCCTCACCTTTATTGTTATTATCACAAGGTTTCAGCCTTTGTGCCCTTCGGCGTTCATCAGGTGCATGACGATCTGGGTAATCTTACGGAAATTTCGAACTGAACCTTTCATTTAATTATGTGGGTAGATCGGTCCAGTTCCGCTGTCTATGTCTTGTTTAGTTCTTATTTAGTTAAGGCTCTCATTTACGCTATTATATTTGTGTTTGACTCTGTCATTTAGGAGTCTGTTGTATTGTAGGTTTTGCTTTTGCTTTTTTTTAATTTCCCTAATTTTATTTTGAGTTTGCATACGACTGAAATGTGGTTGCTACAACAGTCAGCACTTGGATATGTTTTCCAGTGTAAAACTGCATTCATTAATCGTTTATTGATTGTTATGCAGTTGATCTAGTTCCTCCTCTCTCCTCCCGGTCTTCTTCATGGCCATAAGCGGGTTTGGTTGACCTTGAAACCAGATATTGGTTACTATTCACTTGTTTGCAGAGCACCATTTGACTTATTTCTTTCCGCGATCGTTAGATGTTTCAAACTATTTCACAGTCTTCTTCCTTTCCGACTTTCGCATTTAGTTCCCCTATGTTTGCATTTAGTCTTGACCTTATTCGGTATCCCCCTTGGTTTGTACTGTTGGCTCGTATACATCTATAATTTATATATTAAACTGCTTCTTTTCCAGATTAAGTAGAAGAATTCCGTTAACTGAAAGTATACCAGAACAAATTTTCGCATTAATCCTACTTCTCTTCATTTTTCTCTTTACCTGTGGGTATCACTGACAAAATTCCCATCAAGTTTCACATACTTTTATTTATTTCATATACTACACTAAATCTAGTATATCCAACTTAATACTTCGCAATGATTCTTCTCCCCCGGTTAGCGATTTGCAAAAAACCAACATAGTTTATAAATTCAAGTGCCCTTTGGGAGAGTGTATGTCCAACGAATTAAATAATATTTATGTTGGTCATACCACAAACTCGCTTTGACGACGCTTGACACTACATTTTAATGAAAACTCTAACATTTTTAGGCATTTAAAACAACATGCCTGCCCGCACACACAATTCCGTAAAATACTTGTCGAAAACACAACTATACTTCGACATGAAAACAATAGACAAAAACTAAAAATACTTGAAGCATTATACATCAAACAGTTAAAACCCAACCTTAACAAAATCAATTATGGCATCTCTACAAATATTCTTAAATGTCTATAATTGGTAACAGAAGCCATTGGTTTATACCAACGGCTTTCCTTACTTCATTCTACAATTCACTCTCGTGTAGTCATGTGTGACGTCATGAGATGCGGTGCGATTTTCGCTTCTAGCGTCTTATATGCGCGTGTTTATCGTTGCTTAGTGATCAACTATGTAAACAATGACAGACTATCATCACTGTCGTGTCCGTATATTGTTTAATATGTTTGTGATTTACATCTTTGATAATGGCTTAAGTAAGCCGAAAGCTTAGATTATATTAAAAAAATATGGATCAATATTGTGAATTTCTTTCTTCGTTTAATGATAATGTTATCAAACTTATCAGATGTTACGAACAAATTTTACATAAAATAAATAGACAACACTTGTCTATATTATTTAATGAAACGTGTATAAATGAAAATATGCTGCCTAAATACACACAATATATATATATATATATAGAGAGAGAGAGAGAGAGAGAGAGAGGACTATCTTGAAAGAGAAAGATTTTTAATTAAAATTTCGAATGTTCTAAAAAGATTCAAAAATATAAATTTTACATAATTGATCTTATCCCTGTATTATAATATAAACATTTTGTTTTTATTAAGATTTAGGCATTTTTTTTTATTATGTATCCTTATTTTTTTTAACGAATCTTTGGGGATATCTACATATATAGGATGGCATTGTACTTAATTAGGTTTCAATAAAATTTATAAATAGTATTTTATGAAATTTGAGATGTGGTAGAGTGTGTGTATGGGGGTGGGGATGAGATTCTAGCCTCGGCTATGAAGACTAAATGTTACAACTTCATGTAGGTTCATTCAGTCATAAGAACTGTCCTGCGAATAAGGAAAAGTTTAAAATAACAATTTCTCCAGTATTTCCCATATTAAAATAAATAAATATTTATAATTGTTACTACTTTGTTTATATCCTCATTTCTTAATCCTTTAATTACCATTTGTCCACCCCACTCACACCCAGAGCCCAATAGTAATCACGTTAACATTCTCCTGGCTTCTTCCACCTAACATGAATCCACAACTGATTGACCTCGATTCAACTCCTAAAGAACAATACTATTACTGCTATTAAAATCGGTATCCACCGGTTTAAGCATTGTCACATATTAGACAACGTCTTTTACAATTACATACACCGAGATCATTATTTTTAAACATACATAGAAATGTATGTCAGAAATTTTGAGACGAAATGTTTTCCTTATAATTTTTACAACTATTTTCATGGCTTGAGTAACCATTCTCCGAACAAAAATTCTAGCACCTGTGCTTTACAGCTATTTCTGATCAAAACGATCCAGATATCAAGTCATTATTTTTATACATTTATTTTTAAGTATTATTCGATTATTCATTGTTATTACAACCTCATTACTTCAGCCTACCACAATTAATTTCGGTATTTTCATGCAAGACATTTTTAATTGCTATGGTTATTTTAATTAACACTGTTAATACTGAAGTTAAATTACAAACAACCCAATAATTCGAATATATTAACTTCTTATTCTTTTACAAATAAAATCGATAACTGAAATTAAAATTTTAAAAAGAAATGAAAACCATCATTTCAACGATTATTTCTATTGATGCGAATATATAAGTTAACTCTTTCTTAAACACTTTGTTGAAATAATCTTTTTGCTTTTCAATCATGTAACTTAAACGAAATATTTTTGTACACATCTGTCATTGTTAAATCAATGAAAACACGAAACAATTGTATTAATATCATGTTAACCACGAGCACCACTCCTCAAATTGTGAAGTCGTAATAGCTGAAGTAGCAGTACTTAAGTTGCTTCAGGAATAATCATAGAATTAGATATTGTTCATTTACTAACAAAAGTACTACGACCAACGATACCATATTATTTAGTATTACTACATGCAATTACTCTTACTACTACTATTGCTATTACTACTACTAATAGTACTGTTACGCCTGCATGTTCGATAATATTCATGCTACTAAATTGTAAACAGCAAAAAATAACTTAAAATTATTCAGTAACGATTCTAATGTAAAAGAATGCCTTAGACTTTAGAAGAGATATTGAAATAGGAAAGAAAAAAAATCAAGACTGTTACGAAAATACTTTTAGATTAATAATTTAGCCATCTTTATACATTTTTTCTGTTTACCTTCGTATTTTCAGGCAAACGAATATGAAAATTTGCACTGATCATCTGTCAACTGTAAGAAAAAATCTATGAAAACAGGAAACGTTTAAAGAATTTGCATATGTATTTAAACATAAATTAGTTACATAGTAAGCGTGTGCATGTAAAAAAATAGTGTATGCGTACACATTACTGACATACATAATAATTTATGTGTAAAAGTATATGCATATTTTTTTGCATTTGTTTCGCCTGCATGGTAATTGAAAAGGACTGTTTGAGTAAACAGGATTATATTTCAGGAATATAATATTTACAGTGTTTTTTCAATCTGTTTTTCTATGTGTGTATGCACCTGACTTATTTATCGTCGATGTGCGTGTGTGTGTGTGTGCCCGTGGGGTGGGGGTTGTAGCAACTGGCTTCAACTATCTTCAAGCATATTGTACTTGTTATAACTGCTGACTTCGATACAACTCCACTACCTGATGACCCAACTACCATTTCTAACCATTTATGCCCGGAAACGAATAATAAAGAGTATAAGCTTAGCTCCTGAATATTCTTCGTTCAGGCAACGCATTTAAAAAGCATACTCAGATTATAATAAAATGAATCTATATAAATGCGACAGAGGGAAAAATTTATAACAACTCCACAATTACCTCCTTGAGTAACAACAACAACGACATCAGTTACTTTTCTTTATCACTATTTTGCTAGAATTACGACTACTACTATCATTCCTGAAATCGCTTAAACTATTTTTACTTTCACCATAAAATGTAGCTGTAGTAACAATAAAATTAGTACATAGGATATTAAATTTCCAGCTTTGTTATTGTTTTCAAGCTTCTATTATCGTGTTTTTTTTTTCAACCCTATTACTCAGCCTCTATATTTGAATTTGTAGATCAATACAAATTATTTGCCTATTTTTCCAATTCTATTTTACTTTTTCTTTTAGAGAGGGAATAGATATTCTTAGTTTAGTAACAAATTCTTATTTTATTAAAATAAAAGAAGAAAAATAAAAATGAAATTAATGTTAAACGTCAATAATATTTTTAGTCCCTCTTGATCGCCTAGTGCGACAGATATTATTTCTTGGTCAAGAGGGACGTTTGTGGGTGTAAATTCTGTATGTAGTCGAACATAACTTCAAATATCGTTATTAGAAGGATTTAATAGAATTCATATTTTGGAACATTTTTATTAAAAAAACTGAAAGGTGTGCTCGTATGACTAAATAGTAAAAATAATTTTGGTAAAATTTCGAAAGATTGGTATTGGGCTAACATCTGTTTTTTCTATTTTATCTTCCTCAACAGCAGCAATTAGATTATTGCATTTATAAAAGTAAATTACATTTGGTTGAGGCGAAATCACACTCAGCAGAATAATCAGAATGATTTATTTTGTACATCGATCCGTGGACTTCTGACCCTGGATTTTCTATGCCAGCTGGCAGGTTATGTCAGTGATTCAGTTTAGGGTCTCGATTAAACTAATTGTCAAGGCATTCACACACAACCACGCAAAAAGCATGCACACATAGAGACATATGCACAAAAATGACCACATATGTATGTAATTCCAAGAAACTTTTTTAATTTTAAATTTTCCTTGTAAACGAAAACATGAATGCAGATATGGAATTATCTACTAGCTTAAAAACTTCTGTTATTTACAAATTTTGTTAAAATAAATAAAAAATCAATTAAATTATCGTTGGTCACAATGTGATAAATTGTTATACAGTCGGTCATTGATTTCAATCTCCAATTTTGTCCCAAGAAGTATCATAGAAACACGGCAAGGAAAATATTTCAATATGAAAGCTATCTGTATCATATTATATTAACATTTATTAGATCAACGATTCAATATTAGTTGTCAAAATCAAAGCAGTTGAATGCATGAACTTTTCGTTGGAATCAATATATTCTAAATACTCTTTTCATTTTGAAAATAATTTAACAGATAGGAAAAACTATAAATTATAAAGCTTACCTGGAAAATCATTTTTTTACTGTCTTCACTTATTTCGCTTTCTTTCCAAGAGTATTATTGCTTTTAAATTCAAACAAAACCTGAAATTGTGAACAGAGTAATTATTTTTATTCTAAAAAAATGCTGTGATTTTAAACAATTTTTTTTTAATTTAATAATTTTTCAGACATATTTATGCTTTCTTTGGTAAATAATTCCTGGTTTACTGTTGGTTTCTTCGAAAATTTAAGGTAATACATTTATATTTTTATTTTCAATGATTAAGAATCTTTAATAATGGGGACTACAAATTTTGTTGCATCTAATAAGGTAAAGTGTCTACCTGCATATATCACAAATCCCAAAATGAATCTATCATGCGTTGGGCGCTCTGTAAATGTGGAATAAAGTTGGCCGAATTAATAAACTATTGACAATTCATTTGTCATTATACATCACCAGATGGTAAGACTGTGTTCCTTAAAATAGCTATTCTGTCATATTGTTAATTGTTAATTAGTTCTTAATCTAAAAGTAAATCGATGAAATACAATAAGTGACGATCGTATCTAGTATTATCTCTTTTGTGTACTTCTCGGAATAGTCGGAATACACGTCTTTCTGTCCCATCTCTCTGATAGATACAATCGCTAACGTCAGAATTGAACATTCTTCTTCTTCTATGTGCCATGTCTCTTCAAGACGTGGGCGATCATGACGCCCCGCAACTTTCTGTTCTTTATGGCTTTTAGTAATGTTTGTCTTTTTGCTTTTCCACCTAATCCCTGTCCTGCCAACCAATTATACAAGCGCGTTACCCTGAGGCCACATTATGCTCTGGTCTCAGCCACGCTCTGTATAGGTTGTATTATTTTGAATGACAGGTAATGATAATTATTTAGCCTTTCCTCTTTTTCTCTTCAACACAACTCTCATGACAAACACAGTGAAAAGAAACGCAAGTAAACCAGTAAACAAACCACCTCAGCCACTCTTTCTCCAATATTCGTAGTATTCGTTCCAACTTTTTCAGCGTTGAATGTTTTCTCTTGGAACGGTTGCCAAATATCTTTGCACTTTGTGAAACCAATTTAAATTCTTCCATTGATATCAATAGATTCTTGGTTCCAGACTATCTTCCCGTTTGCCGAAAAGATTCCAGTATTCACATGCATGGCCTTGGTGTTTATATGGCAAGGTATTAGACAACTCTTTCATGTGCTTCCATCTTTCATTGTTAAACTCTATTAGCTATCACTTTTTCCTTTATTGCTCCTCCTTTTCCCAGCACTGCAGTATATTAGACAATCTTTACAGTATAGAAAACGCTCTCTCTATCCATCCATCTGCGAACATCTTTGTCTTCGGTGATTTTAATGCGTGCCGATACAATTGTTTAATCTTTTACTCAAATAGTAAATTTTCCTACTCGTTTCCCTAGCAAAGCCAAGCAACGGACCTCTCTACTTGATTTATTTCTTACCTCCTCTCATCGCTCTTGCTGAGCTTCGTAACACTGCTCTCTTGGAAACTCAGATCACTCTGTTGTAGCTACTGATATTTCGTTCCATCTTTTAAACAGGAACCTCTTATTCATAATACCTCTTTTCGTTAACCAGCATGCTGAATGGGACTCACTCCGTGATTTTCTTTGCGACGCCCCTTCGATTGTCTTTATCCTTCAAATTGAGAATGGTGCCACTGAGGTTTCTTCTTGGATTAAAGCCGGCATGGATACTGTCATTCCGTCTCAGAAATACTAGGTGAAACCTCAATCCTTTCCATGATTCATACCAGTATGCTCGGTCGCTATACCTCACAGGAATCACTATTTTCGGCTATAACAGCATAGCAACTTCCGCCATAACAGACGCCTATTCGTTGCTCCCCGTAATAAATGTAAACGAATCCTCGAAGGAACTAAGTCCTCTGTTGATAAATCTGAATGCTTAGCCCGTAAATTCATCTTAAATTTTACACTTGACTCATCTGGAGTATCCCTGCCTAGCTTTCCACTTATAACCGAGTCTTTGTTGAGTGATATGCACATAAATCCTATAATTTCTGCTTTTATCTCTAACCTAGATTCCTACAAAGCATGTAAACCTGATGGTATCTCTGTAATAGTCATTAAGAAGTGTGCTCCTGAACTGCTTCATGTTCTCTCTAAACTGTATAATAATAAATGCCCCGCTACCCCCTGGTTTCCTGCCTGCTGGAAGTCATTGTAGTTCCAGTATTTAAGAATTCTGGAGAACTGTCCGACACTTCCAAATATCGGCCTATCTACCTCTTTTGGGAGAACTAGAGATCCTAATCAATACTGAACTGGTTATCATGGGTCATTTTTTCATACAGGTAATATGGCTTTCGTTTCTCTAGGTCAACTGCTAATGCACTGACACGGCCATACTTATAACAGGCCAGGCAATCACGCAATTGGGGTTTCATATGGGAAGCGATTTTAATTTTCTTTGATAATCGATAAAGCAATTGCAAACAAAGGGGAAAATTCCCCTGTTAGATTAAGTTGATGTTTTTATGTGTTTTAAAACAAGTACTACAACGAGCTAATTGGTAAATTTGACGATTATTAATGAATTCCTATAAATGAAGAGATAGGTAACTTTGAATAAACAAATGTAAATGCATAATATTTCAATGAGTGATTTTTATTTACATGTGCGATTTTGTTAGAGAATTTGTACTTGTATCAAAAGGTCATGATTTGTATATTGTGGCTAAAAAAAGATTTGCACTAGTTGATGATATCAAGCACAGAAACATAGCTTGTTCAAATGTTATAATATGTGTTTTACTAACCAAAAACTTAAACTGTCCTCATTTTGATTGTTTTCAACACAACATTTTGACAATAGTCTTCATTTCATGAAATAATCCAAAAACAAAATTCAAACTAAAATTTTCAATATCGAAATCTATAGTGTGGTCTTGTAGCCGATTAAACTAAGGAAACAAGTTCACTGAGATGGAAGATGGAATTAGAAAAAATAAACAGAAATACTGAAATAGAAGATGAAATGAGATAATACAATGTCCATATATTAAATAGAAGGTTTTTAATCCATAGGTTATCCTATAAAACAGACAGTTGTTGAAAGCAATGAGTTACGATTACCAGAATGTTGTATCCAGTGGAACTTTTAAATCGCCATGATCTATTTCTTTCAAAAAACTGCCATACTCATGATAATAAAAAGCAGTATCATTGAATATTTCTTTCTCTGAAAGAGGATCTTTTTGTGTTTTATATTCTGCTATATAAAAAAGCGAGATTTTAATATCTTTGCGGATATCAGTTTCTAGGTCTTGCAGATGATCAAAAGGTTAGCATGCCAATTCATCCAACAGATATCCACATTTTGAGCAATTATGGCCTTGATCATGGATATACTCTCTAACATTAACTTTCAACTGAAAAAGTAATTTTGTTTTTTGAATATGAAATTTCTGAATAACATTCTGTACAATAATAAAATAAGTACCAAGAGAACCTTGTCTCAATTTACGAAATTCACTAGATAGTCGGTGATAAATTCTCTAAAAATGACAAGTAAATGTCTGCAACCACAATTAAACCATTACATGTATAATCGATAATCATACTAGTGTCTCTTGGGAAGGGTTTTATTCTCTTTCTTTGCTTTCCCCTCATTTGTTTGCCATACTTCCAAAATTTGCAAGAAATGTCAAATTTCCATCATTTCTATCTTATGCCACTCTTTTCAGTGGATCATTTGTCTTGGCACTTCCATAACTATATTTTACACTTACAATTTTCCAAAATTTCAAAACTTTTTCGATGAAAGTAACAGTATCTCTTATCTCATCATTCTGTAATAATGGATGAGTTTTCATTGCAGTTACAGTCTCATCACAAAACACTTTCAAAAGGTGGGAAACTGTTTTCAACTGGTTTTGGAAGAAATTGATTTTTTTCATGTGCAAAAAGTGATTTCACTATTTCCCATTTTGCTGTCATTTCTTTATCATCAGAATAAAATAGCAATTCTGAAGAAGCCTAACTTATTTTAATACTTTTACTATGAGCATAATCGAAAAAAAGTATAAACCATTTTTGGTAACAATATGAATAAAGCTTGATTAGTCCGACTATTGTCACAAATAACTGCAATTGCATGACCTTTCAAATGATTGACTAAAATTCTGAAATAAAAATTCCGAATTTAGTTTAGCAACTGGGATTGTCTTACTAAAAAAAAATTGGTCCATCATGAAAATATTTAATCATAATACCCAATACACTTTTTGCTAATGCCCCTTCAGAATCTATGGCAAAACAAGTAAGTTTCCTCACTTTAACGTAAACTTCATCAACTAGGATGATACATTTTTTTCTGTTCATCTGACATTTTGCTAAACGCATCACCAAGAAAATTCAGATTATCTATATTCGAAACTTTTGATGTCCACTAATGTTTTCACGCTGGGTAATTTGTAATCATCTCAAATTCTGTTATAAAGAGACCAAGATGTGGCAAAATAGTCGAATGCCCAAACAAGAATTTCAGACATGTAAACGTTTTTGCCAACTATTTGTGGTGACATAATTTCGATATGTTGTCTCAAAAGCTGTTTCTTTCGTTCAATTTTCAAGTTTCCTCAATTCGGGACCAAGTTGAAACATATTCATTCTGTTTTTCAATAGGAAAGAAATATATATATATATATATATATATATATATATATATATATATATATATATATATATATATATGTATGTGTGTGTACTTACATTGTAACATTCAAACGTTAAATTTTCAAAAATTAAAAAAAAAATGGAATGCTACCAGTTAAAAAAATGAGAAGACTGGATGAACTGTTGAATGTTTGATTTGTATCAGGTAACTGCTGGTGCAAAATCATGATGCTTAATATCAGCACACAAATTTTAAAAATTTTCAATTCAATCATTTTCTAAGAAATGTGCAAACTCCTCATTTTTCACACTTCGCACAGAAGCGGAACTTTTTTGTTGTCCTTGGTTTTGGTAAAGGACTCGGTATCACACTTGATGGCAAATTATTGAATATTGATGGAGGATTTTGGGGCCGTACTTTTCCCTTAACAAATAGTTTCATAACTAGGTGAAAAATACCTTTCACAAACAGCAGAGTGTCTGGGTTAGGGGTGTGATCTCTTGGTATTGCTTTTAACCATATTTCTCTCTTATCTTGATCTTTTAGGAGACAAAACACAAGGACCTTATTTTTCTCATTATAATTTCCTCGATAGGCTGTCATAACACCTTTTGAATATTTTGAGATAATATTCAACAGTAGCACACAAAAAAGTATTTTTTTAACAAAATTAAAGATTAAAGTTTCCCCGAATTAAAAGAAGTTTTATAAATCAAAACAGTGGTTAGCCAGTTTTTTTTTTTTTAATTTTCACTGGTTATTATGTGCGTAACTTCAATATATATTCCAATTAATCAAGTATACCCATGGTAATTTTACATCATCTGAGATTATAAGAAAGAACAATTTTTTGAATGCAGCTGAAAGAAAAAAGGATATTTTGGGAAAAGATTCAAACAAAAGTGTTTTATTAAAACAATTTTTATTCAACGGACATGTTGTTATTGTGCAAAAAAATGTTCATACAAAATTATTATATAAAAGTTTATTTGAATATATCAAACAGAACAGCAGAAATTAACATTAAAATACGGTGGATGTTTAGTTGAAAAATTTCTTACATATATACTACTGTTATAAAGAAAAACATTTGCAAAATATTATTTGCTATATTCTAATAAATTTCAATCCAACAAAAATTACAAATTTATAATAGATAACACTGTGTAATTTCCAAATTCTCGACTGTTACTTCAACAAAGAAAAATAGTATTTCTTGAATTAATATTAGTATTAATATGAATAGAAATCTTAATAAAAGATTGGTCCATGGTATTGTCAACATCCTTCGGCAGAATCACATTTCTGTTGCTTCAAATCTCTTCTTCATCTGCGAGAAGTTTGTCCAGTATTCGTTGCTTTATAAGGAGGATCAATTGCATAACAGTTCAGTGGTCTTAGTTAATTTAAATAGATGGAAAGAATTTCATATATGCAGTGTTAGTGCAATTGTCTCGTGGCCCCACAATCTCTGATACCAGGTCGCCTCTCTACTACATCACAGTTTTCATAAGATAGCAGTAGTCGTATAAAATACAAATTTTGTTGTAATCTAATTATGCACAATAATGGGTCATATGAAATATAGACAAACAATTCAACTAGAAAAACTGAAAATAAATACAATGTATTTAAATACACATTATTAGAGACTTGGAGTTTGTCTACTGATGTTGTCATCTGCTCTTTGTTTCTGTGATCCACTTTTATATCTTTTCATACCTGTAAGATGTAATTGAAAATTTAATAGTAATTTGTATCTTAAAATTTCTTTTTATGCCAACATTATTTTATTCGAATTTAAACTCTAGGTAGAAAAATAAATGTTGACTAGTATCCTAGAAAGAAGAGAAAAACACTTTTATATGCTGAAGTCAAAATTTTTAAAGCAAAAGCTGTATGGAAGAATTTTCCTTCAGTTTGTCAATGAAATCTGGGAGAAGTCTTCTCTAAGACTATGAAATGAAAATGTGACAATTCCAATATCCAAGAATCTTGTTACACTTTGATTTTATGACATTGTATTTCCTCACCCACTCTTTATCCTTTATTTCACTATCAGCTCATTCTTTTTCTCATTTCTATTTAAAAAAATAAACAAGCAAGAAAAACGAAGATATAAAAATAAAACGAAGGACTGGTGTCAAAGTCTTGGACTTTTCACATAGGTGCGAAAACTTTGGCCGCAAGATTTTCCAGTAGAATCCATAGAAATTGGGTTTGTATTGCTGTAAAAAGTAAAGTTAAATAGACAAATGTGGAATTCAAAGAAGAGAATTTATTTACCAGTTTTGTTGTTAACCAATTTTCTAATTAATTTCTATTGTATTTTAATTTATAGGTTTAATTCTTTTTTACAGAATATTTTTATTAGATTTTTTCTTAATTTTGATGCAACAACTGCAAAAAAAATCTTATGAAATTTTAGTTTTTTTATTAAGTGTTCTAAAGGAATATTTGTTGATTTTAAGGATTCAATCCTAATGAAATAGAGGCAACTTGGACAATCTAATAAAATAGAGGCAACTTGGACAATCGAACTTAGGAGTTCAAATTCTAGCTTGTGTAAGATGATTTGTTTTTGCTTTTTTTAAGAAAGCGTAAATCACTCATTTCTCTCGAAGAACTGTAAATTATCCCATTATTATTATTATTATTATTATTAGGTACTTCTAGGTTGGTAATTTGAAAGTAGTTGAAGACAACCCATTTTATTTTTTAGATTAAGAGATTTATCTGATTTTAACGAAATTTTCTGTACTTATTCATTAATTCGTTTTATCGTAAATAGGTTCCTTTTTTATTAAAAACAGTTAAGTTTTTGAGGGTTCGGACAAAAACACTCTAGAACATTGAAAAACGAACAAAAACTGCCACAAGTAAAATACATTAATTAAATAGAAAAATTATTAAAATCATATTTTTATGTCTGAAGTTTTAATATTACTTATAATTTTAATAATCATTTTAATAAAATTATCTAATAATAATATTTTTATGATAAATGTAAATTAATAATAAAAGATTACCCCGTAAATATATACTACTGCATTATTATGAATAAATATTACTTCATCAATTCATTTACTATTTAATTCTAAATAAGAAAATACAATAAAACTGATATTATCTTTAAGAAAAGATCTTCTTTAATAAAATAAATCGTTTATTAAAGAACATAAAAATGATTTAATAAAACTAAAATTAACTGATAGTTTTTTTTTTGAGGTAAAGAAAATATCGGTTTTCATTGTTACTACTTTTTAATTTAGGATTAAAAAAGGTTGCTTTAATGAACGATAAGAAAGTATATCAGCAATTAATAAAAAAATAAAATATCAGTTTAATTGTATTATTTTTCTTATTTAAGATCTATGAGTGGTTTACCGTATTTATTTACTATACATGTTCTTAAATCCTAATCAAGAAAATGAATTTAGTAAGGCTGATATATTTTTATAGAAAATATCTGTTTTAATAAAACCGTTAGTCTGTTAAATAAAAATAATGCAATAAAACTGATGCTTTCTCTTAAAAAAATCTCCATTTTATCATAATACTGATATTTTTTAAAAAGAAAATATCCGTTTTATACATTAAAGAAATGTATTGTATCGCGAATACGAAAATAATGCAATAAGACTGATATTTTTTTTTCATACAGTCGAACGTTTGGTAATCCAAAATAAGTAAAATTTTAACCTAAAAATTTTAGGTTATTACTTTACTTATTTTGGATTAACGAACATTCGGTTGTAAGAAAAAGAAAATTTCAGTTTTATTGTATTATTTTCGTATTTGAGATCCAATACTTTTCTTTAATGAACTTAATTCAAAAATAAATAACGTATCTATGGAATCCTAAGGCAGATAGCTGGCAGGGAATACTAATGTCGCATTCAACCCGTTATAAAAAAACAAAACAAAAAAAACAAAAAAAAAAACAAAAAAAACAAAAACAAAAAAAACAAAAAAAAAAAAAACAAACAAATAATTCATGGATTTGGACGAAATTCAAAAGACTCCAGAATAAATCCACGAAAATTTTGAATCCTTTAAGTTGTGCTTAGTTGAATTTGTAACGTATATAAATGTAGATAGAAAAAAGCAACTGTTGATAAGATAGCGAGGGCCACAAAGGCCTGCACAGGACCCCTAATCATGCTCCCCACCTTTGGATGGGGTCGGGACTATTACACGCTGGCCCTGCATATACAAGAAAATAGATGTTTGCAACAATATTCTATTTTCGGCATAATCGAAGTGCATTCTTAGCTTCATAAATTAAAAAATAAATTTTGTCATACTGTTTTGTACACAAAGATTATACGAGGAAAGTCAAAAATTATCCTCACTCATAAAACAGATATGTTATTGTGAAAGTGCGGATAATTTTTTACTTACTCTCGTACATATGACATTTTATTTTGTTGTTTATTACTAGAAAGAATTCATATGTGAACCTTTTGTGCAAACAAGCAACATTTTTTGTATCTACATTTTTTTTTAGAATCAATAAAAAACGCACGCAAATTTGACAGCTAAAGAAGGGCTGCTAATCTAATGTGTCTCATTACAATTAAGCATAACTTTTTTATCTTTCAATATTGTTGCTAAAATGTGACGAAGATTTTTCAGTGTTTGAAGTGTTTTTGCTTAATTAGTCAACTTTTCTCCTCTGTCATTAGATAAAGTGATAATGTGGCAGCATTTAATGCTAGACTAAATGATCTTACTCATGCGTATGATGGCACTTCATTTTTCGATCTGAATTCTTGTGGCAACTTGAACACTTTCGTGTTCTAAAAATTGTCATAATAAATCTGTTTATCACCATACATTATAAAGGGCCTAGTATGGTGATTCACGATTGTTGTAATCGATAATACTAATAAAATGATGGCAATATTGACTAGGGAGCGGTAGATACTTGTAAGAGAACGAAGATTATTAAACTGAATTTTCAAAAAACTTTTGCCCAAGTTAGTTAAGGAAAAAGTACTGCTTATAGATATTTATGAAGTTGTCAGACTGGTTGAATTTTGTGACCCGGGTTATATGGATCACTTAAGAAGACCAACAAGGAAAATAATCCAGTACGATCTGTGTAACATAAGTTGGCAGAATGTTTAACAACTCGTACTGGAAATTTATACGGACAACTACATTAAGGATTCATTTGTATTTGCCATGTATATTTTATATTTGCAGCATTTTCCATTTGATTCGGACAACAAATTTATATGCTCTTTTGACAGCGGCAGTTTTTCCACTTGTGTTTCTTTGGATAAAACAATTGATATTTGTGGTTATTATTTTTATTGTGATAATTTAACTCCATTCGTATTCTTGAAGCTATACTTATTGAGTTTATTAAGTTTAACACTATGCTAGTGGAATTCAGCTTCAGTAATATTGTACAAGCAAACTGATGATATCTTTATGGGCAGTTCACTGGATTCATCAATGGCCAATATTTTTGTAGGATTGGCCAAGCAGTGATCCGTATTAGGCGACTCAACTGCTATGTTTGATATGTGGACGATACCTATATAATAGTGAATTGGAGTTTTACAGGACGCGTTCAATGGGTCCGATTTACATCCAGCTGTCCGATTTACATCCAAAAAGAGAATAATGTTGTTCTTCTTCCATTTCTTCATGCTTCGGTACAACACAATTTGTCTTTGTAACTTCGATGCAAACCAACTTTTATCAGGTTATATACGCGTTGGGACTCGTTTTATCCTAAAAAAACGCAAGATTAACTTTATGACTTTGGTCCATCGTGCCATAATGATTTGTTCTAAGACTAAAATAGATACAGAAATAGAATTTATTAAGAATGTATTATGCGATAATAGCCATTCACTTAACCTGGTGCAATTTAGTATCCGTGCAAAGATTGTGCAATTTAATGAACCTAAATTACTAGGTCCCATCAATATCCTATGTATTTACGATTATCGTAGATTAGCGACGTTAGTACTAGATTTGCTAACCGCATCTCTGCTATTGTTAGTAATTGTTTTGGCGGTACTAATGAGCATATTGTTTTTTCTTTCCAGTCAATGTTGTAATCCATCCATAAAGATGGTTTACCTATCATATTAATTCTATTATATATCAGTTTAAATGTCAGGTAGAACCAGTCAATTGTGGGAGAAGAGCATGTACCAGCTAACATTCATAAAGGTCAGTTTCAGAATTTCCATAAATGCACGAACGCATCTTGACCTGCGATAGCAGAACACTCAATAAATACAATAATTTTGTGTACTCTGGATATATTCTCTGTTTTTTAGCCGTTCACACTCAGATTTTTACCTGAAAGTTATATTTATTAAATTTGTACAGTCTTTTCTGAGTAAACAGAAAAAGTGGTTGATTGGTTTCAGTCTGATCAGCATATAGTTTACATATACATATATTATTATATTCTTGGTATATGTGTATATTGTGTCACATTGTAGCCGTGTGCACAGCTGTTATATTTTCCATGATCAAAATCTGAAGAGAGGAACAAGAACAATAACTGTAGAAGGAAACAAAAAAGGGTAAGGAGAGAGTTGTTGTTTGGGGTGACTATAACTATTTTTCTAGTTTTTTATGTTTTCCTCTCATTTTATTGAATAAGTTTTTAAGAAAGTTACTAGTTTTAAGAAAGTTACTAGTGACATCTAACGATAAGACTAAGCTGAATTTTGGAGCCAACAATATCTATCTATCTACAAACTTGAATACATATTCCAAGTCCTTAATCCGTAGGAAACTTCGAGTTTTGCATAAATCTCTAGTAAATTTTTCATGTTTATTTTAATGTTTTTGTTTGTTTACTTCTTTTTTTCCTGTACATATTCTTTATGTCTCATTAGACTTTATCTATGCAATGCGTTTAGTGCCAGTAGTTGCAATAAAAACTATATACAAAAGTCAGTATCGCTTTTGACTTTTTTACAGCAAGTCATCTTTTTTCTTGGAAGATAAGTGCTATATAGACTTTCACTTGTAAAATGTGTAATAAAAACATAGTATAATAACCTGGCAATTTATTTACAACAGTCTATATACATCTATTAAATATAATTTCCACTTATTTATTCATGTCATTGTTCACTTTTACTCCCTTCTATTCTCCTTCCATTTTCACTGGGAAAACTAAGAAATTCATTCTTTTTATGTAAACATTGTAATTCTGGGTGTCCATAAAGTTTCTGCAATTTAAAAAAAAATATTTCAAGCAAATGAACAAACAATTATGTGGAAATTGATACAAAATGAGAAGTAGATATTGAAGTTTTTTTTAACTAATTTAATAACACTATCTTATACTCGATTTCTTGTCATGTTCGCTGTAGCATAGCTTCATCAATGGTGGCAATGGTATCAGTGATCTTTTTTGCTTTAGATCAGTGATGTCCCGTATCTTTGTTCGATACATGATATTTTTAACATGACCTCATAGAAAGAAGTCTAGTGGAGTAATATCTGGTAAACGGGGTGGCCAGGGAATTGGGCCATCCCTTCCAATCCACCGGTCTGGAAATGTTCGATTTAGGAACCCACAAACACGCAGTTCTCAATATGGTAGTGCACCATCTTGCTGCAAAATGATGGGAGGCATTTAGTTGTGGTGCCACATCAATTGCCTTTGTAATATATTTTTTAAATTGTAAAGAGACTTTATAGACACCCGTTATAATATCTTTATTTAAAAAAATATTTTTATAGAATTTCAATATTTGTTTGTATTTTATTGCCTCTTGTCCTTAACAATTGTAAAATTCTCTCATGTTATTTATTATTTACACTAAACGTAAATATCTTTTGATTTCAATTTTTCCAAATTTGTTTTGCATTTTAATTCCAATTATTAACATTATTTTTATTTGAATTTATAGAAATTTTATACCGTGAGTATAGAGATAGCAAATCTAATATCTCTCTTATCTGTTGATTTTAGGTATATTGCTTGACTTCTTTCGATTCTTCCATGGATATCTAGTTTTCTAACCTCTTTGCAAGGCCCTTCTGGACTACTCATAATGCACCAATAATAATAGACATATCTGCCACTTTCATGCTTTATGATGTTTTCAATTCTTTTTGTAAGATATATTGTGGCTCCAAAGAATAAACCCGCTCTTTGCATGAGGTATCTAGATTTGCTGACCTGAAGTGACGTTGGCGACGGAATTTTCACCGACCTTCCTTCAGGCATACGTGGGTTGCAGTGATTATTCGCGTCGCGTTATTAGAATAATGAGGTTCGATTGTGCGAAATTCGAGCTCTGAAGAACTAAATCATGCACTTTTCTACTTGAGTTCCGTGTAAGACAAACATATCAGTTAAGTCCAACTCAGCAAGTAATTCATACAAGCCAGCCGTGTGAACATTCCATATGCACAAAAATACAATATCTCAGAGTTATTATTCACTTTCTATTCCTTCGGAGACAGTATTTTCTATTTTTTCAGATGTATTATTCGCTTTCGCCGAATAAATTCTTGTTGTTTGTCATTAACATATTTTAGTTCTTTCTCTGTTTATTTCAGCGAAAATAACAAAGCTCATCTTTTCGATCTCTCAATCTCACAGCAATAGTTTTGCTCTCTCTCTTTTTCATTCTCTCTCTCTCTCTCTCTCTTTTTCTACTTAATTCGTCAGTTAACAACTGTAACATAGCATGCTTTTTTCTTCTAGTAACTACTTTCCGGATTTCTTATTTTATGAAGTCATTTGCACAATTGGTTTATTTTTTGCATACCGTCTGTTTTTTTTTTCGTCGAAGTCTTGATTTTCCTACGATCAATAAGTTGTCCACAAGTTGTCATATCAGGATTTGTGTATCCTTCAGGTGTTTATGTAATTGCTGAATTAGTCTTTTCAACCAGAGCCCAAGTCTTTAATATGACCTGGCGCCTTCTACTTTGCAGTTATCTTAAGCGACATGTATTTATTTCTCAAGCCTGCCTTCGGACATATGTAATTTGTTCGTTGGGTTGTTCTTTCTGTGTCGTGTCCCCACAGAGCGTAGGCGATCATGGACCTACACAATTTTCTGTCCCTTTTAGCTCTTAAGAATTTTTCTTTTTTTTGCTATTTCTCCACCTATCAAGCATTTTATTCAATTTTCCCTCTGTCCCTCTTTCCCTCAATCTGTCCTGTAAGTATCAGCCCTCTTTCCTAATTACGTACCCCATAAATTTCAAGTGTCTCTTCCTGGTGTTAAGTATAAGTTTCCTTTTTGTTTCCATGTTCTTTAAAATTTCACCGTTGCTCACATGTTCGGTTCTCGCCATCCTTCTATAGAACCACAGTTCTGTTGCTTCAAGTCTCTTAATCTTCGAGCAGATTGTCCAGCATTCACTGCCATATAGGAAGACATATAACAGTTCAATATTTTTTTCTTTGTTTCTAACGAAATTTATTCTGTCTCTTAATATTCTGCTTGTCTTTTGGAATGAATCTTTGTCCATCCCAACGCGTCTTCTGATTTCAGTGTCGCACTTTCCGTCTTCTTTTAGAACATTTCCCAGTTATTTAAATTTTTGTATTTGTTTGATTTTGGTATATCCGATTTTTAATTTGGGCTCATACTCTTGTTAACAACCATGCATTCTGTCTTCTTGTAGCTTGTGTTTAGTCCTTTCTTCTCGCTTTCCTTCGCTATCTTCTGTAGGATCTTTCGTAGATTTTTTCAGTGTCTGCTATTAATACTGTGTCATCTACATATCTAATATTGTTAAGATTGTGTCCACCAATAATTAATACTGGTAGGATATCTAATTCTCTCAGAATTTCCTCGCTGTATAGGTTGAATAAGTCTGGTGAGAAGACACATCCTTGTCTCACACCCTTTTATATTTTTGTGTATTCGTTAACCTCATTTTCTATCCGTATGCAGGCGCTTTGCTGCCAGTATAGGTTCTTAATTATTCTAATAAACTTTCCGAATATGTCTAGACTGCTGAGCAGTTCTAACAGATCTTTGTGGCGTACTTTATCAAACGCCTTTGCGTAATCTATAAATCACGGGTACACTGCAGTTGTATTGCTCTTTCTGATAATATTGTAAGCATAAATATCGCGTTCCTTGTTCCAATGTCTTTGACGAACCAGCACTGTTCTTGATCTATCTCCGGTCTAATTTTGTTGCGTGCCCTGTTCATCAGAATTCAGGTGATAAATTTTGTTATATTAGGCTGATTGTCCGATGGTTACTACCAGGTTATTCGTCGTAAAACATTGGACTCATTTTCTCCGTGTTCATTACGGGTTCCTATTTCGAATTTGCCAAATATTTCATCATTTCTCTCATTGTCTACTTTGGTCTCCCATAGCAATTATAATTTCTTGCGATTTACATTGAGCCTTGGCGTTGTCTAGCGTGGAGTAGAACGTTTTGATTTCTTCTGTACTTTGAGCTGTCGGTGCATACACCACTATGATGGATATGTTGAAAGGCTTTTCTTTCAGTTTAACTACAAGAATTCTTTTAGAAAACTGACAGTATCCCAGAACGCATTTCTTCATGTCTTGTTCTAATATTAATCCAACTCCTCTTTCATTTTCTTACTACCTGCATATATAATCCTGTGTTTATCAGTGACAAAATCTCCATTGTTTGGCCACCTCATTTCACATAATCCTAAAATGTTGACATACTGTTGACCTACTCATTTCCAGTTTTATATTTTCCAAATGACCAACAGTGGTTTAACGTTCTAACGTTCCATGTTCCAAGAATTTAAATTTTTATTGTTTTCCTTTTTCACTTTTATAAAATAACCTCATTTCAAAATATTTCCTTTCAGTTACGCTCAGTTGTCTTTTTTAAAATTAGTGCTCCTCTATGTAATATTTACTCGTATTATTCATTTTATATAATTTTATTAGAGATACTCTTACTTCCTATAATAGCAATTTCTCTTTCTTATTTCCTTACGCGTTTGTATATTGCTACTTTGTTATTATCATTATTAATTTCATTTCTCTATGTAATTCTTTTATTTGTTCTTCTAATCTCATCTTCCAGCTTACTTTAGAATTTTTATTACTTTTTGTATTTTTGTCATTTATTTTTTAATCATCAAATTGTCCAGCGTCTACTTCTTTCTTGCATATAATAAATATTTTAGTTCAGTTTGTCAAAGTTTATTACTTTTCTCCGATATAATGTTTTCCTTTTATTTCACTCTATACCCGGATAACTGTGGCGGTTTCTCATCTGATATTTGTTTTCTTTTATTCATCTCCTTCCTTTCTTCCATAGGTAAGTTTTCTGTATCTATTCAGAATGACTTGCATACTTTTTTCATTGTTTTTGTTACTTCATGTATATTTTCAGTTGAAATTTGTGTATTTGGCAAGTAATCGATGAACTCATGTTACTTTGAATTTAAAAATTATTATTATTATCATTATTATTGAAATTTGCACAGTGATATATTCCAACACCACAAATGACTTTAAATAACTACCTCAGGGACGTTCAGTAGGATATTAGCTGTGCCTGTGATGATTGCTGTTTTTTTGCAACGTTTTTATGTTCGGTATGATTTCATCAAAATGTTTCTGCTGTTTCCTTTTACTTTATGTTTTATTTTTGCTATATTTTACATTACATGACTCGATGTTCATTTTTACAAAGTAAACAAGTCTCAGAAAGAAAACTGTCAGTTTAAAATTCGAAATTTGCTCAGGATATAGACATTTCTTCTGAGGACGATATTTGTAGTTTTTTTCTTTTTGGGATCCACTTAGTTGTAAAATCTTACCTGGAGATCTTATTGTTTACCAATTTCATATTTGCTGACATTTGATCACTAAATAGTGATATATGATGACCTAAATGTTTTTTTTGTATTATATTATTTCATATTTATAGTGTCTAGAATATTAAAATTAATGAAAACGCATGTTGTATAGAGTAGGATGTTTGGTAAGTTGGATGCACTAATGCTGGTTTACAGGCTTGTCTTACATGATTATTGCATTGCCTAATTTAGTAGCAGCGTGTAAAACATATTCAATAAATCAGTCAGTATAGATACGCTGCCAATTTGTTATGCCTTTGTAAATAATCGGGCAGTGTCAACACTTGATAATTTAGTCACTCTGCACAATTTTTCAAGCTTCTACTTTTGTATTTTCTTCGAGCAAAACTTTCATTTCTTCTTTAAGGTTTTGATTTTTTAGCTTGATGAAGATAGGCTTGTTTTCATAGGAATGTACTTGCTAAGTTTTAGTGACATTATAAGTTGACCTTAATTCAATCTGCTCCCAAGTATCAGTCTATTTCTGTATTTTCTAGGATTCTATATGTGAATAAAGACGCGTGATTTTCTCCATTAAAGATCATGTCAAATCATGTTCCGTCACATTAAGCAAATTATGAATTTGTATTAGCTTAAGGGAGAGTTTACATTGTAGATTCGTGGTGCAAAATTTAGGGTATACGCATACACATATAGGAAACTAAAGTCACTACCATAACAAAGAGAAAAAGCAAAATGGTGGTCATAAAGAGGGAGTGCTGAAAAGTCCGAGCAGGAAGTTATTAAAAGATGTTTGGTTATTTGGTCATATTTTAGGAAGTAGGTTTGGCTAAGAGCATTTAACAAGAAAACTGTTTTCCAGGTCTCAGTGTTTGATGATGATCTGTGTCAGGGATATCTTCAACTGATCCCTGAAGCGTCGTTTTGGGCCAGCGCGTAGTCTCTTGCTGTTGGCGAGTTCTCCAAACTTTATGATACGAGGGAGTCGAATGGGACGCATTAGGATACGTGACCCACTCAACCGAGGTGATGTATAATTTTCCTCAGTTGTGACTCTGTCTTTAGACGGGGCCGCTGACAGAGACGCAACCGAAAGATGATAAATAAACGTGTTACAAACTACTTTATAATAATTTGGTATTTACTGCCCCCCCCCACTCCACAAAGTCGCTTTGTGTCTCATGGTCGGATTAGGATGGGGAGCCCGAGTGCATACACCTGGGCTAAGGACAAAAATTTCCCGAGCCGTCGAAACCGTCGGTTGCGCTGGACTCGGTGCGAATAACGATTTCTCTCTCTGGTGCAATGAGAGGCCAGCTGTTCACCAGGGCTGGGCACCGCCAGTATAATCTTCCTCAGTTGGGAATCTGTCCTTCGACGGAGCCGCCCCTGAGCACGCTCTGCCCAAAGACAGAGATTTAATGGAGAGATGATAAATAAACGTGTTGCAAAGTAATTTATAATAATTTCGTATTTAATTGACCCCCACACGGAGTTGCGTTGTGACACAAGGTCGGTTTAATGTGGGGAGCTCGGGCGCGTACACACGGGCGAGAAACAAAAATTATACTAGACCATGCAACCGTCAGTTATGCTGGCCTTGGTACGAGCACCGATCCCTCTCTTTAGAGCAATGAGAAGGCGTGGCCACGGGCAGCTGTTCTTCAGGGCTGGGCACCTCTCAGTATAATTTTCCCAAGTTGCGTGAGCGCACTCTGCCCAAAGACAGAGACGCAACAAAGAGATGATAAATAAACGTATTACAAACTACTTTATAGTAATTTGTATTTACTTGACCCCCCCCCCCACGTGGTCAGGTTGTGATACAAGATCGGTTTAATATGGGGCGCCCGAGCAAAAATTCCCGAGCTCCCGCAACCGTTGGTTGCACTGGCCTCGATACAAGCACCAATCCCTCTCTCTAGTGCAATAAGCAAGCGCGGCCTCATTCATCTGTTCCCCAGGGATGAGCACGTCTCTATAATTTTCCTAAGTTGCGACTCTGTCCTTTGATGAAGTCGCCCCTGAGTACACTCTGCTCAAAGACAGAGATGCAACTGAGAGATGATAAATAAACGTGTTACAAACTCCTCGAAAGGAATTTACACACTGTATTTACTTGACATCCCCACTGAATCAGTTTTTTTAACGCTGGTCTGAGCTGGTCATAGCGTGTCCAAGCTGGTCTAAGCTAGTCATAGCCGTGATATTACCAGCGCAAAGACGGATCACTGTGACCAGAAAGTATCAGAATGTGTATATCGAGAGAGAGAGAGAGAGAGAGAGAGAGAGAGAGGAATTTATACTCTATTTACATGACCCCCCCCCGATTAAGTCGGTTTTAACGTGGGAACTCGAGTGTCTCACTCGGGCCACTGGTCTTAACTGGTCATAGCTTGTCCTAGCTGTTTCAGAGCTGGTTTTAGCTGGTCTAAGCTAGTCAGAGCCGGTCCAAGATAGTCATAGCTGTGATAGTACCAGCGCAGGACGGTCCCCGTGACCGGTAAGTTTCAGAATGTGTATTTACTTGAACCCCACACTGAGTCCCGTTGTGACACAAGGTCGGTTTTTAACTTGGGAACCCGAGTCTTCACTCGGCCCCTGGTCATATCTTGTCCAAGCTGGCCAGAGCTGGTCTAAGCTTTTCGTAGCTGGTCATAGCTGGTCTAAGCTGCTCTAAGCCGGTGCAAACTAGTCATAGCTGTGATACTACCAGCGCAATGATGGATCCCTGTAACCGGTAAGTATCAGAATGTGTAGAGATTTACTTGACCCCACTCTGAGTCAGGTTGTGACACAAGGTCAGTTTTTAACGTGGGGCCCCGAGTGTTTTCACTCGGGCTGCTGGTCATAACTATTCATAGCTTGTCCAAGCTGGTCAGATCTGGTCTAAGCTAGTTATAGCTGGTCAAAGCCGGTCCAAGCTAGTCATAGAGACGGATTCCACTGACCGGTAAGTATCCAAATATGTATACCCATCAAGGGAGGGATTTATACACTCCAAGAGGAATTTGCACACTGTATTTACTTGACCTTCCACTGAGTCAGGTTGTGACAAAAGATCGATTTTTAATGTGGGGATACAAGTGTCTTCACTCGGGCCACTGGTCTTAGCTCGTCCAAGCTGGTCAGAGCTGGTCTAAGCTAGTCATAGCTGTGATACTACCAGCACAAGGACGTATCTCTGTTACTGGTAAGTATCAGAATGTGTATACCACTCGAGAGTGGTATACACATATTACTCTGTATTTACTTCACTACTGTGATACTACCAGCGCAAGGACAGATCCCTGTGACCGGTAAGTATCAGAATATGTAGAGATTTACTTGCCCCCCACCTCTGAGTCAGGTTGTGACACAAGGTCAGTTTTTAACGTGGGGACCCGAGTGTCTTCATTCGGGTCGCTGGTCTTAGCAGGTCTTAGCTGGTCTAAGCTAGTCACATCTGGTTAAAGCCGATCCAAGTTAGACATAGCTGTGATATTACCAGCAAAGGAACGGATCCCTGTAACCGGTAAGTATCAGAGAGGAATTAGCACACTGCATTTACTTGACCACCTCCCAACTGGTCCAAGCTGGTCAGAGCTAGTCTAAGCTAGTCATAGCTGTGATACTACCAGCACAAGGACGGATCCCTCTGACCGTTAAGTATCTGAATGAGCACACCCCTCGATGAAGGGATTTACACACTCCAAGAGGAATTTGTACACTGTATTTACTTCACACCCCACTGAGTGTGGTTATGACACAAGGTCGGTTTTTAATGTGGGGATCCGTGTGTCTTCACTCAGGCCACTGGTCTTAGCTCGTCCAAGCTGGTCGGACCTTTTCTAAGCTAGTCATAGCTATGATACTACCAACACAGGGACGGATCCCTGTGATCAGGAAGTATCAGAATGTGTATACCACTCTCTCTCTCTCCCTCTCCCTCTCCCTCTCTCTCTCTCTCTCGATGGTCAAAGCTAGTCATAGTTGTGATACTACCAGCACAAGGACGGATCCCTGAGACTGGTAAATATCAGAGTGTCTATACCACTCGAGAGAGAGAGGAATTTACACACGGTATTTACTCTGTCTCCCCACTGAGACGAGATGTGATACAAGGTCTTTTTTAAGGTGGGGACCCGAGCGCGAAACCCGGAAAAGGAACAAAAATTGCCCACAGCCCCCGCAGCCGTCGGTTGCGCTGGCCTCGGTGCGAGCACCGATCCCTCTCTCTCTCTAGTGCAATGAGAGGGTACGGCCTCGGGCAGTTGTTCCCCAGAGCTGGGCACCTCATCAGTATTATTTTCCACAGTTGCCCCTCTGTTCTTTGACAGAGAAGACCCTGAGCGCACTCTTCCCAAAGACAGCGACGCAACTGAGAGATGATAAGTAGACGTGCAAATTACTCCAAATGAATAAGGTACACGCGGTATTAAATTCTTCCATCCACTTGGAAGATGTGACACAAGGTCTTTTTTAGGTGGGGACCCGAGCGCCTACGCCCGGGACAAGGATAAAAATACCCCTCAGCCCCTGCAACACACACACACACACACACACACACACACACACACACACACACACACACACACACACACACACACACATATATATATATATACACACATATCCATATATATATATATATATATATATATATGCAAAACACACATATACATATCCATACATTCTTACACACCTACATACACACATACATACACACACATATATACACACACATACAAACATATACCCATAGATACATACATATACACATGTACGTACATATACATATATACATCCATACACACATACACAACTACATACATATACAAACACATATACGCACATATATACACAAACACATACATATATATATATATATCCACACCCACACATATATCTTTACATACATACACACATATATATACGCATATACATATACAGACACCAGTTGGTATTTCAAGTACGGATAATTTAAACTTACAGTTTCCATGGATAGGTCTTCCAAATATTAGATGTAACATGTTATTTTGAGACGATGTCTGTGTCGGTATTTAAAGATAATCTCATTGCGGTGATTTAGTAATTCCTCAGGATCATTATGTTATCTTAATGCAGAGGTCACATCTGTCTCTAAAGTTTCTAGGAGTTCGAGTTCTAGAGATAATTCTCCATTTCACCTGTGGGGTGAATCCATTTCCCACCAAATCCCAATAGTATTTCGATAGCGCTGTTTGGTGTTTAAGGGATTCATTAGTGAACTTATATATATATATATATATAATAAAAAGGCTTAAACACTAATATTCCATGGTCATAATTTATTCCATTGGAATCGTAAATACGATCCAATTCGTCAGACCTACAAATTCAAAAAATATACATATATGTGTATGCACCTATGTATATATATCTATATATTTTGCATATGTATCTTTATATTTACCACTAATATTATCTATCTATCTATCTATATATATATATATATATATATATATATATATATATATATATATATGAGGTGGCATACTCCGATTTTACACTTTCCAATGTATGTGTGTGTGTGTGTATGAGTTTTGCGTGTGACGTGTGTTTGCGTGTATGTGAATCAATAATTTTGTAGACCAAGTTGTTAACTTCATTTTCCTTGTATAATATTGGATATATTTCACCAATGAATGAAGTGCATTGTTAAAGAAAGAAATCATTTATTTAGCATCCTGCATAGTTTATTTTAAATTCCACAGCCTTATGAATATTTTTGAGCGTCCTTAAATTTAAGCATTTTGTAAACCTAGCAATATTTTTCATTGTTTAAAAATACATGTTGCGAAATAAAATCCTTAAGTTTGCCTTGATAAAGTCCACCAGAGGATGGAACGCGTGGGTAAAGAAAAGTTTACCTTTTGTCTTTCTCTTTCAGCCCATCTATCTAATTTCATTTCATACGTTTGGTATTTTGACACTTGAGTTCCTGTAAATCAATACATTGTAGTTGGAACAGAGTTGGTAGTTAGAATAATATATTTTGATTCAGCTGCAATTGAAAATAAAGTATGTAAGATGAACATAAAATTTGTTACAGCTTCTAAAACAATAAAAGACTTAATTCAAAGCTAAATAATAATAAGTTAAAACTAGAAGGGGGAATTTACTCTATCGCCTGTAATAATTGCCACAAAGAATACATCGGAGAAACCTCGAGGAATTTAAATAAAATATTATATGAACACAAAAGGTATTTTTTACAAAACACAGTCAATTCATTAATTTCTCATTATAATGAGTCTAACCATGATTTCTATTTAAACAAATGCTACTTTAATTAAAAGAGAAAGAAAGTTACTAAGAAGAAAGTGTAAAATGATTTAATCGTTAGATCATACACAGTAAATTTGCAACTATTTTTTTTTACAATATTTCATATTTCTTGGAACATTATCACAATGTGGGATACCTAATAAGAAAAGGGATAAAATATAAACAAAAAGAACCTAAATGAAATTGGGTAGACTATATAGACTATATAGTATTATAAAAAAATAAAATATTATAATATATAGTATTATAAAAAGTAAATTTAACAGTTTAAAATTTCAGTACCCACTTTCCTTCGTGCAGATGTTTAGTTACATCAACATCCGATGAAGTCCTAAAGTTTTTCCACATTTTCACTGATTTTCATAATATTAGTTAATTAATTAACTATTCCAAGGTTGCTTAATGAAAATAACAAAAATATACTGTTTATAATGATGTGTATGTATCTATGTACCTATATTCTTACGCGGTTGTGCTTATCTATTTTGCAAAGCAATAATACAAATAATTCAAACAGATTTGAAAGATAACAAAACAAATTTATATGGGATAAAAAAAAGCGCATCGATATGAAGGATAATAAGGGAAATGATGAAAAAAAAAAAAGATTTAGGGATGGGCGAATAATAGAAGGAAATTAAATGACATTTTTTTTCTCCAGAAAGGGAGAAAATACAATTTCTAGAAAAGCGGGGAATTTTCAACGAGAAATGGTGAAAGAAAGAAAATAAAACAATGAGAAAAATGAACAGAAAATGAGATAAGTAGAAAGTGTGGGAGTGAGATAGAGCGACAGAGGTAAAAAAAAAGAAAAAGAGTAGAAGAAACAGAAAAATGGAAATAAGTAAACGCCCTTAATGTGTAATGTAAAATTCCATTACACATCGAATAAACGTGACACACCTCGTAGTCATTCGCATAAAAGCTAAAGCGTTGGTTGTTTTTAGTGATTCCCACTTCCTGTCTCTTGCCATCGTCCTCAGTGTTACTCTTGATTTGTCGATTTAGCTTAAAAACAAGAAAATGGCGAACTGGGAGAATTTTGCATGCCGGTAGTGATGATCTCTGCTGATATTAAGTAAAACTGCTAAAAAAAATATTATAAGAAATAAGCAAGCACTCTCGTGGATAAACATAATGAAAAATTTTCAATATTTTCAGCCAGCTCAAATATTTATCGGTGAATAACTTTTCTCCACCTCACTTATATATAAGCAAATTTCATTTTTTAAATTTATATACAGTTTATAGAATTTATACATTAAAACTTAATAACATTAAATAATATTTTGTAAAGCATTTGAAAATTTAAAGTCGAATATTAATCAATGTCGGCTATTAATCAATGTACACACACACACACACACACACATATATATATATATATATTATAAATTAACTGATTTAAAATATGTTTTTTCGCTACATGTTTCAAATATATATATATATATATATATATATATATATATATATATATATATATATATATATGTAAAAAGGTAAAATAAATTCCGTGATGTATAATCCAAATGGGTCGTAGTAATATAAAAATATTAAAAGTGATCCACAAAAAGGGAGCTCGATGCATTTTATTTGTACAGAGCAAATGATGAACAATCAAAAAATTTTTTTTATTTCATGTAGGGAATAGGCCTTTCGGCAGACGATAAAAGTGATCTGTCATTTCAACCCTAATATGAACATGTGTGTGTGTGTGTGTGTGTGTGTGTGTGTGTGTGTGTGCGTAGACTTTTAATTAATTTTAACAATTTTTGTATTTGAAATCATGATCTAATTATATGTTAATATTCTTTAGATTTCAACCCCTGGAGAAGTTTTAATAATTTAGAATTCCCTCTTCCGGCTCGGACTCGCTTCTACCAAAAGGATTATAATTGATCCAGCATGCAATCCCTCTAAATATCTCCGATATTCCGATAATCGTCGTATTAATGTACTGTCTCCGGACATGCGTCCGTCTTGGGAAACTCGTGCATGTCTCTAACAGTCAGCTAAACACCTTTCTTGGTGATTAATAAACCTTTTGTGTAGATGAACCCTAACATTGCTTCAGAGTTATAATTGCCGAAAGGCGTTATGCTGACCGTTAGAGACATACACGCGATTTCCAAGACAGTACAGGTAGGTACCTCTACTTTTTCGTTAAAAAGAGATGAAAAAAACTGAAAAAAAGTTTTATCTTCAAAATGCTCATATTATTATTAAGTGGAAAGAGCAAAGAATTTTTAAATTATTTAAAAAAAATTTACTCCTTTCTCACACGTTCGAAATTTTGGTTAATTTTTTTTATGTGTCAACGCTGTAACAGAGCTGACTATGAAAATTTAAGCGCCTTTTTTCTCGGTAAAATAACACATCGATTTGGAAATTATTGCAAAAATCACATAATTGTCGGAATTTAATGTAACCTTCAGAACTTATACAAAAATGAATTAATTTATTCTTTAAATTATTTTTTTAGATAATCTATATATAAATTCATGAAATTTCTAGAAATTAAATGTAGACCTCCAAATTTGTTTTATTAGTTAAACGCTGTACTCTTTGGAGAATGTAAATCATCCATTTTTTTTCAAACAGTTACTCAGTTCCCGAAAATCTGCTTCGAACCGTAAAATAAAAACTGCAATAATTTATCAAGTTTCAAAAATCTTTTAAATATTCTTCAAAACTTTGATCTCGTTAGATTATTAAGTTATTAAGGGAAGACTATATTTACTAAGCGAAAGTTGAAAAGCACCAAGATTTTTAAAATATTTTTATGTGTATAAACGTGACCATTTTGAAAGTATGGGCGACAATACACGACATTATCGGAAAATAAGATCGCTAACTATTGTAAATTTAAAGTCAGCATTCCTAAAATTAGATTACGGAGAATATTTCCAACAATTTAAGATTACCGAGTACTTAAAAATTATATAAAAATGTGTTCACCCGTCATTTTCTTAAACTGTTTCAACAGATAAAGTTTCCGTAGAACAACAATAATACTGTCAACATCTTCAAAAGCAGTTATTAAGTGATTTATGAGCGTTGACAAGTACCTAATCACCGCTAATGTTTGTTTTAAAAATCAATTTCTTTGTTATTTTCAATTTAAAGTAAATAATATTTGTTTCAAATCAGATAAATTATACTTTAAATCAGTTAATATTTCTCAAATAAAGTTTCAGAAAAGTATATTTTATTTTTGGAAGATTTTTGAATAAAGAAAATTACACTGCGATGATTAAAAAAGTGCGCTAATCAGCTATTTGTAGCCCCCCCAAATTGAATCGGATTCCAATCAATATAACTTCTGTTTTAAATACACTACATATTATTTCACTTTTTGGAAATAGTAAATGTAATCTTTAGCTTTCAATTAAAGCTGAAATGAAAGCTCCAAGAAAGTTTTTAATTTTTAAAATTCATTTTAAACCTTAGGTATCGCGAATTATTTGCGAATTAGTGAGTAAAACGTCGTTATCATAACTACCGAATTTACGCGGTCTACGCCAACTACTAGAGAACTACAAACCTTGCCAACGTCACCCTGAAAACCGACAACTACGACAGTGTACATACAGTTCTTTACCGTAAACTGAGATAAACATTCAAACTGTATTACGAATACAACCTACAAAAATACTACAAAAAGTAGTATTCCTACAATTCGTTTAGCGAAGCTAGTTATATCTCAACATCCCCACCAGCTACGCATATTTTTCTTTTTCGAATATGGCCGACAATTTGTCTTACCAGTCGAAGTCTCATGCCTCCTACTACTCCAGGTCTTCGGCTAGAGCGGCCACCGCTGCCGCTGCCAAAGCAAAGTCAGAGGTAGCCAAGGCGAGCCTTGCACCCGTTGTGGAGGAATATAGAACAAAAATGGAAACGAGGAGAGCTGATCTGAAAAAGGAAACGACAACCTCAGTGAAATGCTCAGCTACGATCTCTACCAGCCAGCCAGCCATGATTCCGGTCTACGCACACGGGAACATTTGGCTGATCAATGACCCCGAGTCGCTTTGTTAGAGAGATCGATCCCGGACAATTGGAGAGATAATTAAAACACGATGATGCCCTTCTCTCGGATTAAGGTACCCAAGCAAACTTGACAACTAGTTCATATGTCAGAGGTACCTACCACCTGATAAATTCTATCCTTGTAATGCCAGACAAAACGCCCCCAACTATATGTCAGATCTCATGAGGCATTTCAGGTGACGCGAGTCCATCACCTCCGGATTACCTAAGTTCAATGACAAGCCAGGGGATTACCAAGCGTGGAAGCATTCATTCCAGTGTGTCACAAGAGATCCTGGCCTCACGCACAAAGAGGAAATGGACTTTCTCATAAAATGGCGCGGTAAAGATTCAGAAATACAAGCCAAACAAACAAGATCCATCAATCCGAACAACCCAGAAGAAGGTCTTTAAAGAATATGGGATCGACTTGAAGAGTTCTACGGCGTCCTGGAAGTTATGAAAGAAACCCTCTTTAACCGATTGGAAAGCTTCCCCAAACTGTCGTGGGATTTACTGAAGCTAAGCGAATATAGCGACCTGCTCATGGAGATTCGCTAATGAAAACTGACATCTCCCAGCCTTCGCTTATCTGGATATAGCTCGAAGACTTCATCCCTTGGTAGCCAAGCTACCCTTCTACTTTCAGGAGAAGTGGTTATCCGTCGGCTCGAAATATAAAAACCGGCATCATGTCCACGCCACGTTTTTCATTTTCGTGGACTTTGTCACACAACAAGCAAGGATTAGAAACTATCCAAGCTTCAGATACAACCCGCCATCAGGCAGGTTCGATTGCAATGAAATACCTGACGACAGGTGTTAAATAATAGTTTCAGACTATTATTTTTTAGTGGCAGTGTATTTTGGCTCAGACCTTCTGAGGCTGATCTTAAGGTCAGATGGTAAACAAAATAGGGATGTCGAATTTGATTGTATGAGCCGAACGCAGGAATGTTAGAGAGATGGAAAGCAATTTAGAGGAGTTAAGTTTTTACACGTCATACATAATAGAAGTGGTTATTTCGTGTCTCGGGGAACTTGCTTCCTAGTGGGGGTGATAGAGCGATCCCACTGGCTAGTTAAAAATGTACGCGTCTACGTAATTAATAAAATAGATAAATTTTAAAAATCCCTTTTGCTGATATCTTTTATCTTCGAATCCAAAAACATTTCGACACGCGTCCGGGAGAAGATGTCCGAGAGAGAAGAATGCAGCTTCAAACAAAAGACCTCTCTAGAAGAGAGGGGAGTATGCAATATAGCTCCAGTATTCTAAACCCAAAGAGGCCCTTCACCTTCCTCACTTGAAAATAATAGTTCACCTTATTCCAACCTTGCAAAGCACAAATAAGTAACATTTTAAACAATTGCGGTCATTTTTGACGGCACGGGTACACTAATGATAAAATAAAAATTATAGTCTTATAATAAACAATGAATAGTATAAGAAGAAATGAATAAATAAAAATAATTATTACTTCTCTTTAAAAGAATACACATCACTTTCTTGGGAGAACGAAAAAACACATCCGTTCACTTCAGCATCCAGCGTCATGCGGTATTAATCTCTGTGTTCACACACACACACACACAATTTACTTTTTCATTGATTGGTTTCCAAGGTTCACAACAAGACGCTGTTGTTTATCATCTCGCTATTAATTATTCTGCCGCTTTTTGTAAACTATAGTGAGTCTTGTTTCAAAAATAAATTCTCGAGCAAAACATCCTTTATTTTCTTATAGTGTCAAACTCAATTTCTTTTTTAAAAGTTCCAAATTTTTATTCGTTCAGTAATTTTCTATTTGTAATCTGATATCCTTTGCACACTTAAAAAAGATTGTATTCTGTGTTCTAAATTAACTTTCTGTAACATTTACATTTCAAAGTCTTTACAGCATATTAACATCTTGGTTATTCGAAAACGCCTCTCTTTCACTTGGTGTTTTCTGTTTTAAAGCATATCCTCTATTATTATCATTATTATTATTTCAGGGTTGATTTCTCATTAAAAATGATCGTAAATTAAACAAATTAAAGTACTGTTATTAGTGGTATTTTGTGATTGTCGATGAAGTAAAAGTAAATGTGTCATTAGTACACCAGGCTGTTTAGATATACGAGACCAACCTCGACTAATCTATCCCCTCCTCTGACCTCTCGATACCCGGTTACTTTCCTCTCCTTAGAAAAGACTCTCACACCGACATGCATGGCTTTGGAGTTTACGTCAAGGACCATCTCCCACTGGCTTTCTCGAATCTCCAGACAATTCATACATGTGTCTCCGTCTATCTCTCCTCAATACTGTAAGCTACATCTTTTTCCTCTATCGCTTTTCATCCTCCAAAGACTGTGGTGTACTCGAAAGCATTTCTGACATTATAGACAAGGCTATCTCTCTTCATCCGTTTGCACATATATTCGTGTTCGGTGACTTTAACGCCCAACATACCAAGTGGCTTAAAAACTCTATAACTGACCCTGCTAGCATACAAACACTTAACTTTTCAGAGTTTGTCTATATTTCTGAGATGAGGTATTATGTACAGTATTTACATTAGTCGGACTATTGTCCTCATCCTTGTCGCCATATTTGTCACAACGTTTCGGCCGTTGTACGCTCCGGCCTTCTTCAGGTGGTTGGAATTTCGAACTGAACCCTTTATTTCGATCACTGGGGTAGACTGTTCTAATTCCACGTGCCATGTTTTGATGGATGTCAGTTATCAGTTATCTCCTGCTAATTTTCCCTCTGAAAGTTCTCCACTGCCTTAACCAGGAATTGAACTCACCTTCTTTGGGTCTGTCACTGGATCTAACCAACGCCTTTATCCACTGTGCCATGTGTCCTTGAGCGTACAACGGCCGAAACGTTGTGACAAATATGGCGACAAGGATGAGGACAATAGTCCGACTAATGTAAATACTGTACTTAACTTTTCAATTTCTCAATCCTCACGCAAATACTTGAGTTTCCCACACTGGGCGGTAAGACTTCCCTTCTCGATATCTGTTTCACTTCCATCCCCGAGTCCTGTTGCGCCACGCAGCTCTGCCCTTTTGGCAACTTTGATCATGCCGTAGTGTCTGTCAACATCTCCTTCTACTCCAACCCCAGCAAAGAAGCTCCTACCAACAGAACATTTTTCTGTTAGCAGATTGGGACACGTTCCAGGATTTCCTTCGCGATGGGATGTGGTTTTTAAGCACCCCGTTCAAGAATGAGCATCTGAGGTCTCCTCCTGAGTAAAAGCTGGAATCGAGGATTTCATCCCCGCAATGAATTATAAGGTTAAATCACGCTCATCCCCTTGGTTCTCTGCCGCTTGATCAGATGCCATTGCCCATAGGAATCACTTCTTCCGCCTGTATCGCAGTGACGTCTGATTGCAACAGACGTCTCTTTGTCTCAGCCCGTAACGAATGCAAGCATGTCCTCAATGAAGCAAAGTCACTATATGCTAATAGAATGAAACAACGTATTGCATCTCGCAAATTCGGCTCCAAGGATTATTGGCGTCACTGCAACAGCAAATCCACAATGCCTCAGTTGTTCAACCAATTTGAGCCCCTGACCTCCTCAGCTGATAAGGCCGAGTGCTTTGTTCAGAAATTCTCATCCAACTCAACGTTCGACTCATCCGGTGTACCCACACCCGATTTCCCCACTGGAACTGAGGCTCTTATTGAGCGAGTTGCACATAACCCTGTCGTTGGCATTGGGCATCATCTCTAAATTAGACTCCCGTAAGGCTAGAAATGGAGACGGAATACCAGCCATTGTCCTAAAGAAATGTGATCCTGTACTGGCCACTGCCTTCTCCAAATTATATAACTACTTGTTTTACTTGTTTGGAAGTCCTCATCTATTGTTCCTGTCTTTATGAACTCTGGAGACTCTTCTGACCCATCTAACTACCATCCTACCACTCTTTCGCAAAGTCTTTGGAGCTTTAATCAACGACGAAGTGGTTAAGCAGCTATCACATGATCTGATATGGTTTCCGCTTTTCCCGTTCTACAGCTGATGTGCTCACGGCCATAGCTGAAATTGTTTATCAAGCACTTCACAATAACAGAGAAGCTCGTCCCGTGGCTCTAGATATATCTAAAGCATTTGATAGGGTTTGGCATGCCTGCCTCCTTCGTAAGCTTCAGGGATACGGAATTTCAAGTCGATTATTTGACTTAATACGATCATTCCTGTCAAACCGTGTAATGAAGGTAATCCTTAACGGATTCTTATCCAGTTCCTTTCCTACAAACGCAGGTGTTCCCCAAATCTCTATCCTGGGCCCTACTCTGTTCCTTATCTTCATTAACGATCTTCCCGATGTCATCAGTTCCCAAGTAGGCATCTATGCAGCCGATATTACTATTTACTTCTACCTCAAAAGAAAATCTGGTATCACTGACAAAACTAACCTTGTCGTTTGTCTCGAAAAGGACCTCCAATCAGTTTTGGACTGGGGCAGAAATTGGCTGGTTAACTTTAATGCCTCAAAAACAAAACTGCTCTCTATTATTCAACACAGGAAACCATTCCTGCCTCCCATTAGAATGTCTGATGTTCAGCTCCAAGAGAACACCTCTTTGTAACTGCTTGCTCTCACACTGTCTGCTGGCCTGAGATGGAACAATAAATTGAATCAATAGCTTCATCCACCGCAAGGAAAGTTAGTTTCCTGTGTCACGCCGGAAAGTTTTTCTCGCCCGAGTCCATCCTTCAAATCTATAAATCAACCATTCGCCCTTGCACAGAATACTGCTGCCATATATGGTCTGGTGCTCCCGCTGTTTGTCTTAAGGTCCTCAATAAAATCCAGAGACGGATACGCAATGTGATTGGCTCTGATCTGGCATCTCGTCTACAGTTGCTCTCTCACAGATGTGTTGTCGCTTCCCTGTCTTTTCTCCAAATACTTTCATGGTAATTGCTCCGACAAGCTACGTTCGCTAATTCCCAGACTGCATGAATTTAAACGTGCAACTAGCCTGGCATCTCGGTCTCACCTTTTCACTGTCGAAACAGTTAAATGTATCCGTCTCTTCTACACCAACAGCTTCATGTCTCGCAACTCCCGTCTGTGAAATTCCCTTCCCATTACTTGTTTCCTATCATCTCCAACTATTCAAATGTAATAACAATTGACATTTCCAGATGCCTTGATCTATTCCCCGTCCTTCTCTTCATCCTTTTCTCTATCACGCCTCTTTACTCTCACTCCCACTCTCTGTAACCCCTTGTGCGCTAGTGGCATCCCGCCTTGCTTAAGGTGAAAAAAAAAAAAGAGAAATAAGTATTCGTAAGATATCATGTAATTGAAACGTAAACAAAACAATGGTTTTCCTTTTAGGGGACGTGTATAGGAAATCGTGATATAGAATCGATTTTGTTATTTCTTTTATTTTGAATTTCTAACGATACGGTAAGAACATTTCTAATAACATCATCTTTATAATCATCACCATTTTAGTGTAAAAACACAAAACGTTCGTTAGCAGTAGAGAGCAAGTTAGATTTTGCAGTAAAAATGAGTGCAATATGTTGTTATATAAAACAGATATATCGCTTTTATTTGCTTTTTTTATTTACTCGAAGGTAACAATCTCGGTATATCAGAATACCAGTCATCTTATACTACAGGTATTGGATAAATTCATGAAAATTTGCTATATTTTTTTACCTGATCTTATCTATACGCGGAAATATACTGTAATTCTTGACGTGAAGAATTATCAATATACCTTGATGTATTCGAACTATTACTCTCATCTTTATTTATTATATTTGTTACTGACACGATATTACAGCCAAGTACTTTCTAGCTATCTTCAGGTGTCCATTATTTTGTCTATGTGGGATAAAAGATGTTGATTATTGCGTTAGTTTTGTCAACCGTTTTTGTTAAAACAGAGTATATTGCTTCCTTACATGGTCTAATTCGCTGTAAGGGGGAATTAATCTGCCAAAAATATTGATGATTATATTCTTCAGTAAAGTTTTGATAACTCAAAACATTTTAAAATCTCCAAATTGTTTGGTCTTGTGATACTTCTCTAGAGAAGTATCACAAGACCAAACAAAAGTTAACAAAATAAATTTACTCTTGATCAAAAACATTAAAAATGATTTTCAATGATTTACTGTTGTAATTTTATCGTTGTGATACAGATAAATTTAGTGAAATGAGGTAATGGGATACTCGATATCGTTTTTTGTAGACCGTCAAATAGTTTAGCAGTTAAAACAACTGGACGCTTATCAGACTTCCCTGAGTTAAAAAAAGTAATCAATTTCTGATTCACGCTGTCTACTCATTGCTGTTGAACGACGACCTGAGTAAAGTTACGATAAAAAGCAACTAAATTTTGATGATAAAAGCAAATACAATTAAAAAGTTAATAGTAGTAATGCTAGTTTTGAAAAAATGAAAAATCTCAATTATTTACTATTTTTGAAACAAGATTGATCATTTGGTTGAATGAGGTGCAACATCGTAAATTTTTACTTAAGCAATATTGAAAATATGGAACATATGAGTATGAAGTAATGAGTGATAATGACGAGGAAACACTTTATATTTAACGAAACAAGATAGGGAATTTATTTACAAGTTTACACATTTGAAGTTGTCAGTAGCTTGTTTCAGGAAAACGAATCAAATATTTAAAGTTCGTAGTTTCGATGAATTGTCAAGAAGGGAAAATGTTCATATTAAAGCATCGGACACAAAGTAATATTCCAGAATGTTTAAAACAAATTGAGGGAGTTCGTTTTTCACATAAAAGTTATATGGTTATATTCAGCATGAATGAAAAGATATATTTTAAGGTACTTAGCTTTGAAGTTGAATAGAGTTTTTTGAAATTGCCCTGCCCTCATTAAAGTCTGACATGTATCAGCGTGTAATTTGACACCGGTGTTATTCAGACGAATGGACCTCTGGCTTTCTGCCTTCTGCCACTTTCTACTTCTTTTCTTTCTCTCTCTTTCTGCCTTGATTCAACTTTCTCTGTCTTTTTATATCAAAAAGAGATTTCACATCGGCTCGTTAATTTTTCTCAGTTTATAAACCGCTCGCTTTTCCATTGGTCAAAATAAATTTTCACATACGCTCATTAAACTTTACCTTGGTCTTTTCTTCAGCCCGTAGGCAATCCCTTTTTTTATTGGTCAAAATAAATTTCCACATAGGCTCGCGAATTTGAAAACAGTGGAGAAAAGAGAGTTATTTTTATTTTGCATTCGTAAATAAATAAACTGATTACGCATTTGCAATATTTAATTACGTGTACGACAAAATTTGTCAAGTTTTTTTTTAACCAGAATCACGCAGGATTCCGAATTGGAAAAAAAAAAAAATTCAAAAATTTGCTCGTAATGTTTATGATTTTTTCATAAATTTGTCATACATTAGACGCGATATTTTAGTTTTAGTATCAAACGATTTAAAATAAACTGATTCGTTTTAGGGTAAAAACACAAAACGTTCGGTAGCAAGTTAGATTTTGCAGTAAAAATATGAGTGCAATATGTTGTTATATAAAACAGATATATCGCTTTTATTTGCTTTTTTTCAATTACTCGAAGGTAACAATTTCGGTATATTGGAATACCAGTCGGAATGATTGATTTCATCATTTCAATATTTATTCGTGGACGTATTCAATTTGCAAATCAATATGCACTATTTTGATTGAACGAACTCGCATCTTGAGCAGGGTTGGAAATCTGTCAACTTAGTTTTTGTGACACTTGGCTTACCACACTTCAATCCTGAGCTTGTTTTTTTTTTCAGATTTTATCGAAACACAATATAGAGGTGTCTATAGTTCATGACATCCTCATACCAGTGACAAATCAACGATCCTGGTTATAGGGCTACATCTAAGACAGAAAAAAAGCAAGGAGGAAAAATCACCAAAATAGTGTCTGACGACGTTTAAAAGAGCACTAAAAAGTCGGAGGGAGAAGAGTCAGATGAAGCAATGATTCAGCAATTTCTTAGTGTTTACAGAATAATGCCAAACCCGAACACCGTGTCTGGAATGTCGCCTGCAGAGTTGATGTTCATTAGGAAGATTAAGTTCGTTTTCAATAAGTTATTACCAGAACGCAAGGCGAGACCATCAAGAAATAACAATACAAGTAGCTGGAGATAAGGTATTTTAAAGATGTATCAGCGTGGAAAGGAATTCTGGGAAGATGGCGTTATAAAAAAACAGATCGGCAAAAGATTCACTGATTTAAAATGTTCCCGAAAAGAGGTACCAATGGAAATTCTGTATGACACGTTTAATGTGTACACATCATCAGAAATTGTTGAACCAAGGGTTTATAGCAAAAGAAAAAGAATGCCAACAGAATTTTTTAACTATTGAACCGAAGCTGAAGAAATAAAGACTCCAGGGGAAGTCATCTCAAAGGAGAGGTGTTATATAGGAATACAGTGTCGCTGCCGAAAAAGAAAATTCATTTAACAAAGAGGAAGGGGACCATGAAAGAATAGAAGGGGTGAGCGAATACATACATATACATAAAAAAAGATCAAGCCAAGAAAATCAACTTATGTCAGTCGACTTGATATTTCCACACAAAATTCTGATTCGCCGAAGCGAGAGTTCTTATGTTAAAACAATATTTTGGTCGGCCGGCAATTTTCCTGGGTTCCTTTTCTTTCGGAAGTGTTCGGGGTCCACAGCATCTCGTACAGGCGTTTCGTTGGTCGATACAGTTTGGTAGCAGTCCTTTCATCCCTAGTCAACAGACTTTGCTGTCTTCTTCATTTCAATGGGCAGTTCATTTGGAATCGGGACGATTTGCCCAGCGATGTTCATCTGCCACTGGTCAGACGGAAACTGAAAATCCTTTTTAGAGTTTTGCTGTCCCCAAAGACAGTCACGTGGGTTCTCTTCGTCCTTGACCAGGTATGCAGGAGGATGGGGCGCAAATCGCGAAGTGTTTGTGTGATGGCCAAAATTTCAATCAATGCTTAGTAGGGTCTGATCACGTGAATCGCAGCAGGAGATCCTGATGGTGCCTGGAATTCACTTATGGTCAACCAACTGATAGCCGCGGGATTTTGGAACCAGGTCATTCTCGGGTCGGGTCGGTTCAAAGTTCACGGGCCCTTAGCTTGTGGGTAGAAGAGTAGGTAAAGAATTTGTGAAGAGAAGAGAAGGGTATGGCTGATCATAGAACATATTCGCTCGCAAGTTGAAAGCATTTTATCTATTTTTATTTATTTATTAATTTATACCTAACTAATTTTCGACTAGAATTTGGGATTTTTCTTTGGGGTGCCTTACGCCTATTTGGTTAATTAAATCGTAGGTACGTCACAGCGTCCACATTTCTTAACCGATTTCCATGAAATTGTACACACATGTTGCAAATTTACCAAGATAGATCAAGACCAACGTTTCAATCTCCAGGCTCCCGGGTTTGGCAGAAAAACCGATAAAACTGAAGGTGGGTACGACTCTTTGCAAAAACCACGGCAAAGTTAAACGCGAACAAAATCTTTCCTTGATGTAGCTGATGTTCTTTGCACTTAAGGCAAAACATCAGCTCATGTTACGAGGTTTATTTAGATTGCTCGATAGTTTTCCTGCGACATTGGCTTCACACAAAAAATGCAAAAAACTGTGAAAAAACCGGGTTTTTCGTACTACTTAAAATAAGAACTTAATCATTCTTATCTGATTTCCATCAAACATGTCGCAAAACATTTGCCATCATACAAAAAATAAGATAGTGTGGTTTAGTCCTGTTCTCTTCCTGCGTATATCGAAAAGCTACGAAAAACTGTTCAGAAAGCTCGTTTTTCGGTCATAACTCCCTGGTTTTTCATCCGATGCTTTCCAAATTTGCCATGTAAATTACATATAACACACAAATTGTCTTGCGTCAATGTATAGTTTAGATTATTTCAGTTATGTGGACGAAATCTGCGACAAACTAGGTCAAAAATCGGCATTTTTTCATTTAGCCAATAGTTTTTTCATATGATTCCATCCTAAATTGTCATTCGAACAGGCTTTGATGCAAAGATTGTTTGAGAAGGATTATTGAAGCGTTAAAAGGGAAAATTCCCGGAGAGCCTCTTAATAACTCCAGCTTTACAGTAAACGTGCGGGTGAAGTGAGACGTTCATGTGTTTGCACTTGCAGTTGAATCAAACTCTGACGCTTCATCTCTGTTTTCGTTTGATTATTAGATTTGTGAACACTGCTATACTATTTGAAAATTATTACGGCCATAAGAATGTTACTGAATATCTAAAACATTGAAACAATTTAACCCCGAGCAACGACCACACAACGAGATTTTATTGATGGAATTTCTTTATTAAGAACACTTAAACACTTGCGAAAGACATACCGTAAAAGGTGAGGGGGAGTAGCTTAGTATATCAACGGATGATGCATGCAAGCGGGGACGCAGGAAGACATTTCTAGACGGGGGCGGGGGCAGATATAAAGGGGGTGTGGGTATAAAGGGAGGCGGATATACGATTGCAGCCATGTACACCCGGGCAACGCCGGGTACCTCGGCTAATATAAACTATTATCTTACCTCCGAATCTGATAAAAGTAAAAATTGATTCATGTCATCATTAGCCAATTTATTTGACAATACTACTCTTACTACAAAGGAAGAGTCATTGTTAACTGTTATGAGTTGTAGGAACAGATCTTCAGAAGTAAGCGAAATATTACTGTTATAACTAGCGTATGGTTGCAAAGGAAAGAATAAACAAGGATTAACATTTCAACAGTATTTTTTTCAGAATAGTTGTGTGAAAAAGGTAACAAAATTATTGATATGTGGTTCATTAGTTGCCGTTGGTAAGGGAAGCGATTAGGTGTAAGTGTGTAGTTGGTAAGGGCGATTGCGTCTGGCGGATCGGTTAACCGAGGTTACAGTTGGTGTCAGTGGCTTGAAATTGATTAATGAAGCCTAGTGGTTGCATGAGTGGAGTACTCTTGGAGGGATTGTTCCATCTATCTTTAGGGTTGACATCGATACTGGATGTGTCGGTGGTCTTTGGATACAGTCGAGACGTTGAGCTGAACTGCTTGTTGTCGGCGAGGCGTGCGTTTTTTTCTCTAACAGGTGCAAAGCGACGCGCTGGTGAACTTGTGTCAGTAAGGCTCTAATTTGCATGACGTAAAGCCGCGGGCTGTGGTCTACGTGTTCGTTATGGTGTAGTTTGGGCAAATTGATGTTGGATTGTCGACCATTAATGATATAGTGAGGTAATGCACTGGTATCTCTGTTCACGGTAGCATTCATAGAAGAAACAACAGATTTGTGACGAAATCGATATAGATGATCCCAAATTGTCTTTTCTCACGCATACAATGGCCGGTGGACCAATATTGCTGTTTGCCGTTTAGCGCATACTTCACAAAAATCGACGTACGCCTTGGTGTTACGATTCTTGAACTTCTAGTAGTTGCTGAATAGAAGTTCTTGCCTAAAAGTAACACCTTAGTGGTTGATGGAATCATGGGGGCGTGACATAGATATTTGGGGCGAGGTTTGTATGGCATAACTAATTTTGGTGAATGTTTACTATTTCTAATCATCAAGATGGAGGTGCCAGGTTCCAGATAGAATGGGTGGATGTGTTTCAGGAAAAGGGGAGCCCGGTGGTCATCGGGATCGATATGAAATCTCTTGTTTCAGTCATTTGTCTGGAGAGCTTTAATGATGCTAGATAATGGCTTACCAGTCGACAGTTCGGCAGCGATATTAATGGTGTTTAGCTTTTGGCTGTGTCTAATGCTGGGCTGTGGTCTCATAGACGGATGTTTCTTGATGCTGGTGGTTGTTTGGGCCTCATATGTAATGTCTTAGGTAGATGTATTGCGTTTTGAAGCTGATATTATTATGACTGTGTTTTACAATCAGACGCGAGCGTGCGTTTGAATTCAACCGTTGTGTTGTGGTTGCTGATTAAATATGAGTCGAGTGTGTTGTAATCGAGGATGCTTTGACTGATCAGTACCGATTCATTAGAGGCTGTCACCAACACGTTGATTCCCTTGAAAATGGTTCAATCCTCATTGTCAATAGCGATATCACTGTTTAATTCACCAAGTGGGGGTGATGCTGCCAGTGATTCTCTTCACGAGGACGTCGGAATGGGTCACGTGCTTCTTTGTGCAGAAGGGAGACTTGCAAGATGCACGTGAAGCATCCAGTCTATCATTGCTACATCAGAAAATGACGGTGAAAGTGATTCTGACGAACGAGGACAGAGGTATAGAAGGTTGTTGGAGTTTGAATAGGCGGTGGTGAGTACGCGCAATCCATACTGAAAATCCAGATCGTTAATAAGTGAAAAGGTGTTGATAGTTGGTATTTCTTCTACTGTTGCTTCGACATGAGCCTGGGCGAGATGTGGGTGTCGATATGGACAACTGCGTCTGTGAAAACATGCGCGACTTATTGTATAGTTTTCTGCATATATCGATTTCCGGATTTCAATTACCGTCAGTATGTGTTTGATTGTGGATTCGATTGAGGACAGATTTGGCATTGTGCGGTCTAGTGGCTTTTGTGTGCGCTGCTGAGGTGATCAACTGCTTGTCTGCTCTTTGTAGCGGCTGCCTTAGAGCCGTTAGCACTTTCTTAGGTTGGTTCGATCGTTGTGGTTTGTATGCATAGGATGCAATGTTGTCTGTTTTGATATCACGTTCAAGGTTCCGTTGGACATCACTTGCTATGCCGCCCGCTGTATAGTGTCTGTCCATTGTTTTGACTAAATGGGGGTAAATATTTGGAGTCCAGGCTTTAACTTTCTCACTCATCACGAGTGAGAAGACGGTGTGTCGGTAGATATGTTTGCATTGAATTTGGCCGTTATGTGGACAGCGGCTTCTCTGATGGTGTTTTCGAGTCGACCAGCGAAATCAGTCAATTACTTGCCGTCTCGCCGTTGTAGGCCTCAAAATTAGATGTGGAGGATGGTCATCTGGCTGCTGGATTGTTTTCAGTTGTTCGAACCTGGATGAATCATGCCGGGAATCTACTATTTACTGGAAAATACTCTCGGTGGATAATTGTTTGGCACTTTTTATGAATTCCTCAGCAAATAACTAGATGGATGAATTATAGAATGTGACAAACTTAATACTTACAATGCAAATAACAATAAATATTTGTTTCATAGAAAATCCTTTACGAAATTATATTAGATATGTATTAATATTAAAAATTTAATAATTGAAATAGTATATGAAGATTTCAGACGTATGTAAATAAGTACCGCCCCTCTAATAAAAGAGTATCAACATATTTAAATGAAAACGGTAGACTACAGGAAAATTAAAACAATTGCGTAGTAAAAAATTGCTGAAGTGGTTGCAAAGATAACTTTTTCTGTGAACTTCTAAAAGATACGATTATAATAAGTTATTTTGTTTCACCCTCTTCTCTCTGTCTCTCTTTTTATCACACACACACACACACACACACTCTCTCTCTCTCTCTCTCTCTCTAGACACACACACATACAATGTGTGCGTGTATGTAATTTGAGATTATTCTTTTCTAACAAATTTTTCTCTTTTTTTATGTTGTTATTCAACTCAAACAAAAGTTGACAACCACATCGACATGCCAAATTTAAAATATTAACTTATTGACATAAACTAAGATGAATTTTGGAGCCTAGAATTTTGACAATACACAACGTTTCTATATTTAGTCTTTTATAAAAGCATCAGCTGAACGAAAACGTTCAAGCGATTTTCAATTATTCTTTTTTTTTTGATAAAAGGTATGTAATATTTTTATCAACATGAAACTTACACCTTATTCAATACCAGATAATTGAGCAAAGAATACCTGCAATAGTACTGAGTGAAATCAATTATTGTGAGAGATTGTCTACTGCATGAATTGTAACTTAGTCGAAAAACAGAAAAAGCAGACTTGTTTTGAACAAGTGAAGTTATTGACAATACTACTCAAAAGTTGTTTAGGTGGTTTATAATTGGAAAAAATGCATTTCACAAAAAATGCCCGATAATCATTGATGATGAGAAGCAATTGAAGACTTGTGTCGAATTTATTTATTCATTTATTCCAAATACCAAACTTTAAAACCAAAGGCAGTATATAAAATAAAAATAAATCTAAGCTAAAATTATATGAATAGTTAAAATAAAAATAATCAAAAGCAGAACTATAGATAATCTAAAGTCCTTACAAATAGGAGTAACACATAATCTAATGATTGCTTATGACGTCAAAACGGGCAGTCAAATGTAGAAACGATCTCAAGATAAGCCTCTTCATGCCAAATTAGCTGATGTAGACAAACCCCGTACCCAACATTTGGTTACGTAGTGCAGGGTTAAAAGGTGAAAGTGAAGGTTTTATTCTTGCTGCACAGGGCCAATTCTTGCTAACTAGAAACTAACAAGCACACATACCGAAAAACTGTGTTAACTCCAATGCAGATTCTGTGATAAATATCCAGAAACAATTGACCATCTTGTATCATGTTGCATAGTATTAACAACAACTGAATATAAAACCCAGCATGATAGAGTGGGCCAATATCTGCACTGGAAAATATACCACTTTACGAGAAGGAAACTGAAAAAAACTGGTATGAACATCACCCAGACCCGGTTGCAAAGATAGGATCTGTAACAATTTTATGGGACAATACACAGAGACAGAACAATCAAAGCTAATCACCCAGGTATCGTGTGATCAAAGACCACAAGAACAGAATGGGCTTTTTTTTATATTGGCATAGAAGTCCCTACAGATTGTAATGTATCTTTGAAGATCTTCAAAACCCCCCCCCCCAAAAACTCATCAGATTACAAGAATCTTGAAATGAAAATCTAATAAATATGAAGCATGAGGACATCAATAATTCTAGTTGTAGTTGGAGCCCTCGGATTGATTGGAAAAGGGTCCGATAGACTTACTGAAATGATTCCCAGCATGAAATACAAAAAATTATAAGCACAATTCACACATTCCGAAGATCTTTATTTATGCAAAATATGTGCGATGTTTATTTTCTATTTTTCAAAAATGATGAGTGAAAAATGTCAGGAAGTCATTTTTGACCTTAGATTGCTGGTTGGGACTCGGAAAGAAATATGTATAGAACAGAAATCAAAGAAAATAATAATTTACATTGTTCGAACTGTTATCCTCATGTTTCGGCCGTTATTCTCTCCGGCTTTCTTCAGATGATTGGATTTTTGAACTGCACACTTCATTTTGTCTACCATGTCATGCCTTTCCTGGATGTCCTAGTTATCTCCCTTTAATACAACAGGTTTTGGCTCTTCATTGCAGTAGCCAGGTATTGAACTCACAACTCAAAAGGGTCAAGTTACTGGATCAAACAAACGCTTTTATCCACTGGGCCAGGTGTCCATGAAAACAGCAGTGCATGAATTTTGGGAACTTTATTCAGTATTCATAGTTTTTTTTACCAGATCTTATATTGCAATTTTTGTTGTTATTATTGATTTTCTCTAGCACTCCGTATTACTGGTTCCCATATTGTATTCATTTCTATATTTAGGAAATTTTTGTGGCCTAGTATATGTGCTGTTTCATTAAGATTTCGAATTTTCTAGTGATGTATTCTGATTATTATTTGAACCTCGTCCCACAGGAGTCGGTTGTCTCCCTCTTTTTACCCTATGTGTTCAGCTACGACTGATAGAATAATCCCCTCTTGCTACGACTTTACAATGTTTTTGCAGTCTTACTTAAGTGGGGATGGTTATCCTTTATATTTCTTACCACAGCTGCACGGAATGGCGTACACACAGTACTTAGTCATGTTTAGTCATTACTAAAGCCAACCCTATGGCTGAGACACCAGGAAGAAGTCCAACTACTACTGGATCATGTGAAATCACTAGATCATCGAAACAGCTCACAATGGAGAGAGAAAGGTTAAGATTGTTAAGATTACATCTGCAGATAATAAATCTTGTAAGGAATCATGAAGAATAAATGCACAAAGACATAAAGAATGGTGAAAGATCTGCCTTTGGGAGGAGTTCTCTTTACTGAAGAATGCATTTGGGCACCCGAAAAATGATTTATATTGACACAGCTGAGACGCAGTGAATTTGTGAAAAATGTGACAGTATCTGGTATTCACAGACTGGATTGTAAGGGTATATTAAAAGTCACGTGTTGGAATACAAATTTTGAATATGAATGTCATCATAACAGGAGTTGATTTGTTCAACTGCCATTCATCTCTCGCTTTTCTTTTAGCAGTACTCTTAATAAAATAATATATTGAGATTTTATTATGTCTGTAATTTTGTCAATGCCGAAATCATCTAATGCTTCCAACATCTTTATTACAATTCTGTGCTGCTTTGTTTCTGTTCCATTTGGTCAGTGCTGATCCAACTTCAGATTTCTGGTGCTTCCATATTTCTGTGTATTGTCAGTTGTTCTTTTTCGCCGTGGAATAGTTCTCCAATGTGTTCGTTCCATCTTTGAAGTATTGTCTTCTCTAATTCTTGTCCTCGGATTTTATGTATCCTGTCGAAGAGCAATGCTTTTTGTCCCGTTAAATCAAAAATTTAAAACCTTAGAAAAGATCAGTAACTCAAAATGGATGACGTTAATGAAAAGCACTACTAATAATGGCAAAAACTATGATCACAAAGGAAAGAGAATAATAGAAATGATAAAGCAAAACATGTTCATCGACAGGATGCATAAAATCAAAAGAGGGACCGCTTATAAGAGAAAAAGAAGAAATTCTTTAAACGACGACAGAAAGAAACAAAAATATTAGCCTAAATTATTAAAGTCTGAAGCGAGATCAGCACTTGTCAAGGTGAAGAGGAACAAAGAAGCAGGATCAGATGAAATTGTAATAGAGATGCTGGCAGATTTTGTCATAAACAAGATGACAGATACGATAATGGTGATATTTCAGAAACCTGAGTAGACCCATTTTAATAGTACTGTCTTTTCATAGTGCAAATTATTGCGATCTCCATCGGACAATCAGCTTTATGAGCCAGATAACGAAATTTATCATCCGAATTCTGAAAGAGAACAAAAACAGTTAAAGACATTGCAACAAGGAATACTATATTTATGTTCAGAATTATATCAGAAATACAAAAGCAGAACGGCATATACTTATGTTTTCTAAATTATGCAAAAGCATTTAATAAGGCGCGATACAAAAATCTGTTTGAACTGCTAGAAAAATCTGATTTATTTATGAATGATATTAGAATAATCTAGGACATATGCCGAGAGCAAACCATCTGCATAAAGGTAGAAAATGATTTAAGTAAATACACAAAATGAGAAAGAGGCGGTGGATAAGTATGTGTTTCTTTTTACCAAATTTATTCAAACTTAACAGAGAGGGACTCATAGGAGAACTAGAAACCCTACCAGAATTTATTATTGGCGGTTACAAACTTAACAAAACAAGATATGCAGATGAAACAGTGTTGATAGCCGACATAGAAAGGAAACTGCAGAAAATCTTTGAAAAAATAGTAAAGGGAAGTAAGAAGAGAAACTGAACATCAATTATAGGAGGACAGAATATATGGTTGTCAGTAAGAAAAATATTCCAAGATGCGGGCTACGAATTGGAGATATCAAAATCAAGCAAGTACAATTTAAATATGTGAGAATTGTTTAACAGAGTATGAAAAGTGTTACATCGAAATTAAATGTGCATTGAAATAGCAAAGTATTAAGAAATAGGAAAATTTTGTTAGAAATAAAGAATAGTGATGAAGTGTTATGTAATATCGATCCTCCTGACAGTAAATGCTGGATAATCCCCTCACAGATGAATAGGAGGCTTGAGGCAACAGAGCTGTGATACTATAGAGGGATGCTGAGAATACAAAGAAAAGAGTGCTGAACTGCTATGTAATATCAATCCTCCAATATGGCAGGGAATTCAGGACAATCTCCTCATAGATGAAGAAAACACTTGAGGCAGAAGAGATGTGATTCTACAGATTCAGCAACAACGCACAATGAAAAACGCTCTCTACATGCTGTGCGAAGACAGAAACTCTTTCTTCTATGAATGCTACTGTCAACAGCGTTACCGGTGCATCACCTCACTAGATTATTAATGGTCGACAACTCAACTTCGGTTTGCCCAAACTACCCTATAACGAATTCGCAAACCATATTTTCGCTTACTTAATTATTGTTATGAATATTTTTGTTTCTGATCATATCAATAATATTTTGGATGTTGTAATTATTTTGATAGTTTTAAGATTGGATAAATTGTTTAGGATAATAGATGTTAATTACAACCACATCCCAAATTATCTGAACAGAACAAATAATATTAATAAGAAAAAAAAACGGTTAAATTCAAAACCTATTATTTTGAATAAATAAATACATGAATTAATTTATCACACTAAATTAAATAATAATTATATAAAAAGCACAAAAACAACATTAACAGCATTTACTTTATTTGGCATTAAATGTCATCACTCAGCATCTTCCATATTTTACTTTGATTTTCATTTTGCCAGAAGTATATTTATGAAAGTTCTTAAATTTTTGAAAAAATAACATTTTTACTTGTGTTTATGAATACGTATTGCAAAATAAAATCCTTACATTTGCATTGAGAAAGTCCATCAGAGAACAAAACGCGACAATGAAAAATTTTCCTTTTGTTTTTATTCACACACACACACACACACACACACACACACACACACACACACACAAAAAAAAAAAAAAAACACAAAACAAACAAGTGATTAGAACGTCCGCTTTCTTATCATGAGATCGGGGATCGAATCTCATCATGGTCGATTTGCCAGGAAGGAGGTGGGTGACGATTCCAGCGTGCGCCACCTTTTGGAAAGTGCCATAGCATATGTAACAGCATATTGTCCATCCCACAAAATGTTTAATATCTAAAAAACTACTAAACTAATTGAGATTCTTTTTTCCAGGTTTTTAGATAAGACGTTTAGCCATCTTGATAATATTTTTCTTAGGAATCATTCAAAAATACTTTGAGTTATTCAGCTAAAAAGAGAGCAGATTAAAATTGTTTTGTGTCAGCCCAACTGTCTTCCCAACTAAGAAGTGGTGAGAAGAAAAGGATCATTCAGGCTTTCAATAATGGTACCAACATTTATACTCTGGCTTCCATTTTCAAATTTAATTCAAGAACCATCAAGAGAACGGCGAATAAGTTTTAAAAAAAAGGGAACAGTAGAGAGGAAAACTGGATCATGAGGTCACAACAGGAAGAGGGATCATCATTTTAACTTAGAACTAAAGAGATCAATTAGAGAAGATCCAACTCAATCCATCAGCCGGTTGGCACGTGAGAGAGGAGACAATCCAAAGAGCAGTAAAAAAAAAAAAAAGACTTCAAAATGAAATTGTACGTGAAACGTGTGAGGCTCCTTGTTACTCCAGGATAGAAAATTAGAAGGTTAGAGAGGGCGTAGATCATTTTGAATAAGTTGGAAAATGATCCTGGAATAATATATATATATATATATATATTTGAATTTTATTTCAATCCTTCATGAGCTTCCGATCCTTTGCTATGATTAATTAAGGATGAACATGTCATTTTCGATTATTATCGGGGGCAGCCTGACTGGGGACACCAGGGAGTACTTTGTGACTCTCGCTATTTTATGAACATTTCTTTTTTTTCTACCTATATTTGTATACGTTACAAATTAAACTAACCACAACTATTAAAAGATGAAATATTTTCGTGGAGTTTGACTTTATTCTGGAGTCTTTTTTTTCTGTCCAAATTCGTAAATTTTTTAAATCATGCTCAGTCTCGAAAAAAACGGTATCGTAAAATTCACTATTTTTTAACCATAATGTTGAATGTGTTAATTTCTTCAACATTTAACAAGAAAAATCTCAAGTTGATGTTAAAATTTTTTTATAAATATTGTTGATTTATTTAAGATGGAATGATCTATTATGCCTCTAATTTGTATTTAGATACATAATATTTATTTTCAATTTTTCTACTTGAATTTTGCATATGAGCCATTATTTTTCATAACTGCTTGTCTGTAATGATGTCACAAAAATTTGATACATTCATTTAAAAAGTTTCATTGGTCTTAGAATTTCGTATTCTACCTTCAAATATTGAATTATTTTCCAAATGCCAATTAATAGACTAATACACATTATGCAATACTAAGTGTGAACACACGGAAAATTTGGCCCGCATCGTACCAAAAATAATTCAATAAAGCTCAAAAAATTTTTTCGAGTGTTCATGCTTGCATAATTTAATAAAACATGATTTTATTTCATTGGACAGAAATAAAAAAATCTGCACTTAATATTTATTTAAAAAATGACTTGTCATTTTTCCGTGCGATTTGAAAATTCATCCCATTGCTGTTCGTCACAAAAGTTTATTTTATTAAATAAAGACATATTTTATTTAATGATTAAAAAATTTAAATGATTAAAAGTTTAATGCCATTTTCAAGTGTGAACCTTTTTTAAAAGAAATTTGTTTTAGTTATTTTCCTTTAAGGAACTGTTAGATTATTTTTGGTATGGATATACAAAAAGGACATAACTGATATCTCGTTTTGACTTAATAAAAGCATTATATATAACAGAAGAGCATTTAATATCATATTAATCTTATTTCACACCCTCCGTTCAATCAGTTTTGGGGTCTTGAAAGCACTATTTTCCGATCTATCGGTACGAATGATTTGTTTCATTTTTTCGCGTGTATGCTTTCCAGCATTTATTTAGAGATTCTTTTATACAAGAATTTATTAAACGAAAGTTGATTTTTTAATTTTTATTATTTTTTAAAAATAAATATTTGACTTATTTTACCTGCGTAATTTGATTACCTCGCTACCAAAAAAATTTCAGAATTACGACGAAAATATTTCATTCGTATAAAAGAGAATTCTTTACTGTAATGTAATTTTTCTGAAATTTATGTTTGGAATAAATGTTTTTTCTTTCACATTAATTTAACTCAAATTATATTTACGCTATAGGTATGCATTAAGACAAGCGCCTTAATGCATTCAAATATATTAATTATACTAGGTTTAATAAAAGAGTATGGAAAAATTATATTCTTAAACTATTGGTTATATAAGTTTAAAGAATATTTATTTTTGAGCATAAATAACAAATTCTAGATTATTGCACTGCTGGGTTTCAGTATTTCTTTAGATTTTATTTTTAGTTTTTCCCGTTCTTTTTTCAGACAGGTGTAGAATTACAGTATTTCTATTTATCCTTTATCCTTAAAGGCTACTGTACGTAAATTAAACGTTATTTTCATTCTGTTTTAAGCAAAAGGAAAACATTAGTTTTAGGAAATCCAGTTAATTAATCCTTATATTTACTAATAGACTTTGAAACACATCTCTAGGAGAAATTCTAAAGAGACTTTTAAATTTGTTGTTTATATTTTTCATATAAAATGGCGTTTCGATGAGTGACGAAAAAAAAATGCCTAAAAAATTATTTATATACGGACATTAATTTTTCTTTTAATTCGGAGTAGCTTTAAGCCATTATATTTAAAATAGAACGAAAATTTAGTATCAAAGAAGTATTTAAATTAGTTAAAATGCGTTTTCCGATTTTTTTAGAAAGTCCGTGACAGCACCTAAAAGCTGAAGTATTTTATGAGCGTTCTTAAATTTAATAATATTGAAAAGTCAACGACCTGTGTTTATAAATACTTGTTACAAAATAAAATCTTCGATAAAGTCTATCAGAGGGCGAAATGCGTTCGCTATTAAAAGTTTTCTTTTGTTTTGTTTTTATTCATATTGTTTTTAATTTTCATTAACGACCTTTCTAATGACATCAACACTCAATATGGTATCTATGATGATGACAACTATTTACTCCTGTCTTGACACTAACTTTTATCAGTTCGATAAAGTCAAATTGGCGGCTTATCTCACAAACGACCTACAGTTTGTTGTTAACTGGAGAAAAGAATGACTTGTTAATTTTAACGCCTGTAAAACTAAATTTTTCTCTATTAATCATCCGACAGAAGCTTTTCTGCCTTCCATCATCATAGCTGATGCTTACCTCCAGCAGATTGACTCATTGAGCCTTCTCCGGTTAGCATTCTCAGCTGATATGAAGTGGAAAAATTACATTAAATCTATTACAAGCTGCTAAGAAAGTTGATTCACTGCATCGAGTTAGACAATTTTTCTCTCCAAAATTTACATATCCATGAATCTACCATTCGACCAAGCTTAGATATTGCTACCACATATGGTCTGGTTTTCCTGGTATTTATTTAGAGATTCTTGATAAAAACCAAAGAAGAATCAGCAATATTATTGGTCCCGACCTGGGGTCGCGGCTTCACTATCTTTCCTATCGCCATAATATAGCTTCCCTGAGCCTTTTCTATAAATACTTTCATGGTAATTGTCCGGTGATCTCTTCACTATGGTATCTAGATTTTATGAATTTAAGCATAGTATTAGGATTGGTAACAAGGCCTCATCAATTTACAGGTAGATGGCTTATATGTATCCGTAGGTGTTAGTCTAACAGTTTCTTTTCTCGCACTTCTCGCTTGTGGGACTCTCTGCTGACTTTAAACTTTCCGGACAACTTTGATCTTCCAAAATTTAAATGCAATGTCACACTCGTTATCTACTCGCTCCTTCATAATGTGTTCTGTTTTCTAATACCCAGTAACTCCTTGTCTTAGTGGCTTTTATGTCATGCTTAGGATAAATTCTATTTTTTTTAACAGAACAACAACTAAGGATTGTTTTCATCTTTCTAGAGACATAACAACATATCCCAGCAAAAAAGAATGCTAGATAGCATTCTAGTATCAAAATTTATATCTAATAATTTGCATGTGTCGGAGTTTTTCCTTATTTCTCTCTTTTTCGCAAGAAAAGTTTTGGCTAGTTCGGCTTTTGGGAAGAGATTGAGTAAAAGTAGAATAAGTAGACCAGGATAATCTCTAAAAATTTTAAAATTACACATGGACCACATTCGTCTTTTTTGTGCCAAATGTAAAAGATTTTTAGCTGCACATCATAGTAGGAATAGAAAGGAAAAATAGAACACGTGCTTCTCTTGTCCTTGAGGGCAAAATAGAGGCGAACAAGACACAACTACTGCGCCAAACTTTAAAGAAATGCACAAGTACAAACAAAAAAGGTACAAATACAAAATTTGCGCAAAGATTTCCTTTTACGCACCTATTAAGTCAGGATAACACATTTCAGATTGTTCAAAAAAGGAAAATCATCGAAAAAGGAAAAAAAGAGTTTAGTTTAGGAAAAGAGGCGGATTCAATGACAAAAAAGATTACATCTTTTAAAAATGAAAAAAAAAAAACTTTGAGAAAGTAAAAAATTGCATAAGGCAGAAATACAAAGCGCACCCACTTAATTTCTTCAACTGAACAAGAATGTCTCAGCACAAAAGTGGGTTTCGTGTTTTCCACAGGTTGTTGTTTCGAGGGCTTTATGTAGTCCTTTACTGGAAAGTTAAACTTGAGTGTGTGATTCATTCAAATTCTACTTTGGAAGACACCGGAAGAATTTTATCTCCTTGGCTTGAATCTGCTTATAGCTGTCGGTATCTTTCCCTGTAATGATTTATGACCCTTTTGGCTGGACTAATCCTCAGACTTTTAAGAGTGAGTGCTAATGCTTCCTCCTTGATTAATTGCTTTCTGAGTCCATCCGATAACAGCAATCATTTTTATTGAACAAAAGAAGGTCAGACCGGCTCCCACCAACACGTCTCTCATCGGCCAGTAAATATGAAAACTTATTTCCCCATAAATTCAAAAAATGAATCCGCGACAATTAACAAATAATTTTGGTGGTTCTTTAACCTGTAATTCCAAAATAGATTTCCACAACTGTAACAATGTATTTTTATAACCCGCCTGGTTTTAAAAATACACCTTTCTCAAGGTACGTGTTAAAAAAAAACTAGACCATTAAATATGTATTACTACACTAAGCAATAAAAATAATTGTTTTTTAAATTATAATGAAAGATGAAAACGCCTAACTTTTTTATTATGCGATGGGGATGAACAAATGAAAAAAATCGGGATTTCTTGAAAGACTATAAAAAATAAAATAAATAGGCGTTTATGTAATACAAGACAAAACGGTAGACAAAAAAGAAGGAAGGGGGAGCGGATTGAAGAGGAAAGTAGTGATAAAGACGTGTCGAGAGAAAACAAGCAAAGAAAAAAGGCTTTCAGACGGAAAATGATTGATAAAAGTAGATGAAAAGTTAGCAGGAAGCGGATGAACAATATAAATAAAATGAATAAGTAGGAAAGATACAGATGAGTTAGGTCATAATAATCGAGGTAATTGAAAAGAAGTTAAAAATGTACATTGGGTGTGGAAAAAAATGATAAAAAAAAGGAAACAGAACTTAATAAAAATTCTTCTCCGTGAAAACCCTTTTAAGAATTGGAAAGAAAAAAAAAGAATTTTACTTTCAACGTTTTATTTTCAATCAACACAAAAACTGGGACCCTCGAGGCGAGGTAATCATTTACGAACTAGTCTAGTCTCGTTGATTTACTTGGTGCTTATAGCTTTGTACCAAGCTCAACTTAATAAATAACAGAACAGAAACTAAAAAAAAAATTAAATTAAAATAAATCAAAGACAGTTTTAATATAACGGGGCATTTTTTCCCTTATTCATTTAAAGTTCATTTGATTCAATTTATTTTATTCTACAAAAATTATTTGGTGTTTGTCTTTTGGAAGTTTCTCTTTACCCCTGTTATTCTGAACTTTCACATACAATGTTATTCTGTTAAATTGAGTCCCGCACCGAAAAAAAAAGAACTAGTTTTATACAAAATGAATATTATTCACCATTTATTTTGACATTGAGACACAACGCTTAGTTAATTGTTTGTAATTTTTACAGTCGATATACAAACAGTTAAATTATAGCAATAAATAACAACTTAAGTAAAAATGGAACTATCGGCGATCATCATAACTTGAACACGGCCCAAACAAATGCTCACAGCAATCGTACTAGTGATAATAGTAGTAATAGTAGTAACGTTATACTGTTGATAACAGTAGGAATCTTATTATTAGTAGTAGTAATAATTTTTTTACGTGCGTGTGAAGACAGTCATGTACGTTACACATATGTACATCCCGATTTATCTACATTATGAAGTAAAATTAATATTTAACAATTTAAACGAAGCTAAACGTACAGGAATTACACAGTCGCATTGAGGCGAAACACAAGTAAAGTAAATAAGCTAGCAGGCAAGCACATATGAACTGTCGAATGATATGTAGGTCGCTTCGTCTGTTGTAGGCAGTGCGCGAGTCACGTGACGCTATTGAAATATTTACTGCGTTTCCCTCACACACATATTTACCCGCACTCCTGTCTATTCATAGCAATTATATCGTCCAGTAAAACGTTATTGCCTCGATTTCGTAGACTACGTCGTCGTGTATGTGCGTGCATGTATGTGTAATTGAGTGAGTATGTATGTGTATGTGTCGGCCATTTTAAAACCTTTGTTGGAAGAAAAAGAGTACATATTATACACGCCAAACACAACCTGACTAGAAAGGAAGATCATTACCATTTTGCCTTGTACTATCACAATCATATACACTCTCAAAAAATTATACAAAAATAGTCGAAGATACACATGACGTAGAACAGCGTGTTTATAGGAATCGGCTTGTGTTTTCATCAACAACACTTCCCTGCTGTTGTTTTGTCGTTAGCCTGGACTTTTATACGGAAAAAGCCATTTTCATTACCAACAGTAAGTTTACAAGTATGACTCTTTTTTTATCCTTTTTATTTTACCATATATATGTATTTACTTTTGGTTTAGTTACGTTTGTTATATTTTCCTGTTCGGTTGTAGCTTTAGTTTAGTATTCTTTTTAATTCTCAGAAAGATCTTGCGAGATTTTGCTTTCTTTTTCTTTTTTAATACAAATCTCTTTTCTTAGAATAAACTGATAAAGCTTATAAAAGTTTACATTTTATCTCGTGTACTGTCTTTAGTTAGTTTTTAGGTTACAAGAGTGTAAAAATGTTCTTAAATAGTTTAATTTTCAATTTTGGAATTGTTTTCAGTGCTGTTTATATACATATATTTTGTCTTTTATCTTTTCAAAACTTCTAAAATTTGCAATTTTTACAAATTTAAAATGTTGTTTACTATATATTTTATTTTCTTTAAGAAGCAAATACTTTTAAAGTTCTTTTGTGTGAGTTGCCTTCGTCTGGGACATCCAACGTCACGTCACAGGTGGTACTGTAGCAAACATTGTAAGATATGGACTTGACCAATCATTCGCTTACATTGAGCTCATCGCATATACACTTCCGGTTAAACGTTCAATCTTGCTAGTAAGTCTCTTTTTAGATAAGAGCGATAATTTGAAAATATTTTCCCTTCTCTGATTACTGATGTAATCAATAAGTCATTCTGTTTCTTTTTTCTTTATATATATATATATATATATATATATATATATATATATATATTCAGTGTTGACATAGAAATCAACACAGCATTGTGACAAGTAGTTTCAAGCTTTAAGCGATTTTCACACCACACACACGTATATTTTGGAATATCTAATTCCAAAGATTTGCAGAATTTTCTAAAGACATTGATATTCTTTCAGTTATGTAAGCCAATGTATTTATTGGAATCTTGTTAACTTTGGCTCCAAACCATTTTTGTTGAGTATCAAGTTCACTATTTCATTGTTTATGCGACCTTTAAAATGATTAACAGTTTGTAATAATCAGGTAAATTATGGGTTTATCTAGTTATTAAAAGAATTGTACTTATACTAAAACTAGTGAAGATACGATTTCAAAATTAGGACAAATAGATACAGTAATTAACAATGAAATCGGCAATAAAGTGTTTCCGAAGAGGAATTATGACCTGCTCAAAGAAAGATAGTTTTACTAGTACAGTTCGTTCGCTTTGGTTCATAAGAAAGAAAGCTTCGTCCCTTCAGAGCAGTCATCACATCAGTCAGTTATGTGCCATGCGTGATACACGCTTGGGCGATCATGTATCTTTCGATACATGACTGACGAAGCAGATTTTTTCTTTCTGCAGTAGACCAATTGCCATTCAAGGCTATAGAACCCAGTCTGTCCTGCTATTTGCCCAAAGCTGGGGAGAGAAGAAGAGTCATATCTTTTCCAAGTAAGTGAATGTAATAGATTCAACTGGAATTCGAATTCAGTTCTCCGATTCCTCAATCCGAGCCGCTATTCAGTACTCCACATATGTATAGATGTCACTAAATTAGGACTGTGAATGACAAAAATAACAATATTTTGCGAAATATTTGATTCTGTCATGTTCAACTATTGATAAAAACGCCTAACATAAGAAATAGTAGCATTTCAACACCAAGTAAGCTTTCATATGACCAAATTGAAGGATTTCAATTTTATTATTATGAACATTTTTAAGATGATTTTTCTGACAAAAAAATAAAATGTAAAAATCTCTAAGAAACATTTTAGATAATCAATATTTGTTTAAAAATTATGAAATATTTCATTAATTTATCTATCCTCGAAAAATGAAATGAATTAACACTGATATATGAATAAAATCAATAATTTTTGTTTAGTAATTGAATTTTAATTATCCGACGTTTTTTATTGAGTTACTTTTAGTTTGTTTTCAAAATTTTCTGGTAAACTGTTGTGTAAATTAGTTTTTCTTAAAAGTTTTGCTTCCTGATGAGTTCATGAAATCATTAGCATTCAGGACAAATTTGCGCTTTGAACTTTTGCATTTTGGTCGTTGACGATATTTGGTTCCTGATCTGTATAGCTTTTATTTCTGTCATTAGGAAAAGGAAACAAGTAAATCTACTGTTTGTTAGAGATTTGTGTTCATTCTTAAAATTTATATACTCTCTCTATATATATATACAATTTCTATAGTCTGTATATATATACAAATTATGAAATGACTACGGGTGAATTATTTTTTTATAATTTAGTTATCACGGGTAATTACTAAAAGGTTTTCCTTTATTAAAAGAAGCTGCTAGTTTTATTTCTTTCAAAGGCAACCGAATATACGATTTAAAAATAGAGTGTTTATTTATTTTTATATTTCTTTACGAATGACACGGATGTGACGTCACAGCTGTAAATGAGTTCCGACGCTTCAGTCTTCTGTAATGCATTACTATTGTTTGTATTGATTCATATCTGTTATACAGAATGTGTTTCCTTACAAGTGCTATGGAGGTTAATACATTATAAAAACTTTTATGTTAGTTATTGTACACATGCATTGCCAGTTTTTATTCTTGAATTGTAGATAATATTAAAATATATTGAATTTTAAAAGAATAATATAATCATAAAATGATTTTAGTTAAAAATAATAAAGATATGGCTTTATTTAAAACTATTTCTTTTAAGATCTGACTTTCTTTTATAAAGCAATATTTCCGTCAATCTTGATAACATTACTTTCCACTATTTTCTAATACTTTCTTTCTTTAGAAGGCTGATTGGTCCTACATTAATATCCTTTCAAAATTGATAATGTCACACCTCAATTGATTCACACGCATGCCTAGAAACTTAGGCATATCGTCGTCTCTTCTCATATTGATTATTCGGAAATACGAAATCTTTACATTCGTTAACAAAGGGTAGAGTTAGTTGCTGACTAAATTTAATGATGTATGTTGGGACACTTTAATTATTGCCCTATTTCTTCCTATTAGTAACAGTAATCAGAAGTTCTTGTTTTTTTCTAACGTGTTATGTATCCGCATTTATTGTTCTTTTTTCTTCCTTTATATTTATAGGGGTCGACGTCTTATTTTGTTGTTTTTATATGGTCTGTATAGCTAAGTAGGACTGCTTACAAATTTCTGATAAAAATAGAATATCATGTTGAACATTTATTTTTTATTTTTATTAGGACTTTGCAAATGCCCAAATATTTAAGAGTGATTGAAGTCTCTTACGTAAGAATTTTTTGTTTTACTTTCAAAATTATTTATCCTAATGACATATATAATTACAATATCGTTTAAATTTTAGAGTAGTAAGATAAGCGGAAGAAAAACACAACTACTTTTTTGCTATTGTTGACCAAGAAAAGATATTTAACTTAGAATATTCGAAAGTCTTTAACTTGCTCCAAAAGCAGAGTATTAACGAAAATTATATAAAAGTTACTGAGAATATATACGACGGAGAACGATTGCTTGGAAAGCATTTAATAAACATAGACTAATAAAAAAGGCAATGTCAATATGTTTAAAACGTAAATTTCAGAAGAATATATATAATGCTAATTGTGACATACTAGTGTAAAGCAAAAACTTTCAAAGTCCCTTCAAAACTAACTTCGGAATGTACAAAAATCAATATAAAGATCAAAAGGTTAATGATAATTTGAAAAGATAGAAAGAGATCAATATGAACCAGAGAAAATACCATTAAAATGACAAAAATGGAGGTAAACTTATTCTTTCGGCTTGCTATACGGGGAGATAAAATAAGAGATAAGGATGACACAAAAAATTGGCTGAGTGGTGATTATTGGATGGCAAACTTAGTAGAAAATGACCAGAATATGTATATAGTAGATAGAGGGGTTTGTTGGTAAGACGCCATAGTGAATAATCTTTTTATAGTCGTTATGGAAGGAGTTGGGAAGTGCATTTGTGTAACTTTGTCTCTCAATGACCGTTGTTCCTGCTGACGATACTGTGTATTATCAAATTTGAAATTAAGCCACTTTTTACAGCACTGTAAATTTATAGGACAACTTCACAATTACTCGACGCCCTAAATCATGAGGCAGTTAACTATGGCGCGAAGCAGTCAATGACCCAAAAGTTTTTTCTATAATCGACGGCGAAAGATATATTGCAGGTTTCCAGAGAAATTGGTGTAGAAGGTTGGAAGAACTGTTGAAATCGTCGACAGGAGAGGAAGAAGCGGGAGTCCATTCATAACTGTGGATACAAGAAATGTTCGCATAAGTTTTTCACCAGGCCCAAGTTTTCAGTATGATTGAGTAATATGAATCTTCGACAGAACGAAGCCTAGATATCTATCAATATAGATATATCTGATTTAGAGCTACTACAAGTGTTGTTTGAAAAAAAAAACAAGAAAAAAGTTTCTTTTACTAAGAAATCCTCAACCATCAAACACTTGACGTTATTCACCACCTCCATAGGCTCTTTAATAGAATGATATTGAACATTTGTTTTTATGATTTCATCCCAAACAAGACAAAGTCACTAGAAAGAAAGAGGTTACTGAGCGTTAGAGAATATGAGAAAAATACTATTAAGGAAAGAGGTCAATAAAAGCATAAGAATTAGGATGACAGAAGATAACGGTTGATATTGCATTTAAAGTTTTGAAGATCAACGTTCACTGGAAAGCAGAAAGCCAGAAGAGTTTCACGAGCAAGAAGTGCGTTTGAAGAGAATTTTAGCATAGAACTTACGGTTACATCTAGTCATTTCAACTATAAAACCTTGTTGCCAATCTAGTACTGCGCTTAAATTAATAAAGTCTAGTACCATAGTGGA